>JXSR01S004569.1:30222-42999 GCA_000969725.1 Ophiothrix spiculata
TAAATAATAAAAATTACAACAAATACAACGATGATGATGAAGTGACGATGACGACGACTTTAAAAACATAAATAGTTTTATTTTTTGTACTCCTTTGAAACAATGTGTCAAAAAGAATTTTGAATCTCCTTTTAAAAATGCCCCGAAGCACTTAAAACACAAGAAAATGTATTTTCTATATCGACGAAACAAAACACGGGAGCACTCAAGTATAATGTTGCAAGCATAGCGTGACCAATTTTTTTTTTAACACTCTTAAAGGGTGATTGTTTCTGAAGCCAAAATATACCCTTTTTCCCCGACCCTTAATGGCGTCACCTGATTCCCCCTTCTGTCCTCAAAAACAACCCTAAATCAACTTTTTATGGTCAAACTACACCTACAACATTTTACTTAAGTGCCCCCCGGAAACAAACATAGTAAAATTGTATGTTTACTCGTACATACGCGTATATATACAATGATGGACAAAAGTTTGGAATATTTGTTCAGAATGTCGATAATATCAGATATCTAAATGTCTACTTATGATGAAAAAATTGGGTAATTTATGTTGGTACCAATCTATTGGTAAGATTTGATGGGTAATCTTGATAGGTGTGCAATGTATGATCGATCCTGTTATGTACTGGAAGGGGGCAACAACACAAATGGAACAAAACACGTAATTTCGAGGTCAAATTTGATTTGACAATACCTGGGTCAAGGTCACTCCACAACTCTATCTTTGTAGTCATATGGAATGTATTTCTGCGATAGATTGATAAGCAGTGGATAAAATGCTTTGGTTACGCTTGGCTGCACCAAGACAATGCTTAGAAGCAAAACATAAAATGATCCATGCACACCCCTTCCTTTACTTGAACATCTTGAGATGAACTTGGTAAGCATCCTGTTGTCTTAAAGATGCGTTTACACTGTGACGAAGGGTAACGACGGAGGGTGACTTACTTGCAAATAAAAACTTGAAAACGACTGATAGTAACGAGTGCGTGGCTAGCAGATTGTGTGAGCGTTAACTGACTTAAACTAACGATGACGGGCGGATGATTCAAAACTGCAATCCGCAGGTCTACGTTGCTTGTTGTTACCCGTAAGTCGTCACAGGGTAAAGGCACCTTGAATAACTCGGTAAGGACCCTGCTCTTCTAAAGATCTTGTGATTTTATTTATAGTTATACACTTAATCATTCATCAAAGCAACTTTTATTCATTACTTAAAATCATCTACTGTATGCACATGTATAATAATAATGATCAAAGTTGCCACCAAAATACGTAGAGCTAAGAATAAATACTCCTGTATTGGCAGCCGGTTTTGCATTTGTTGTCCACCATTTTGAATTTGAACCATGTAATTTTCGGTAACATGTCCATTTCATTGACGCTGCTTTAATTCTTCTTTTAAACATTTGAGTGTAAAAATATACATTTTGACGACCAATATTGTTTCAGTAAATTTTGCTATTGAAAATATGCTATTTCACCGGCAATGTGGTGGCCTTTATTTTTAAATTTAAATCACAGATTTATTAAGCCCAATTTAAACCATAAATATTCATTATAGCTCTAGAAGTTATGTCTTAATGATAATGAAAAGTACCAGGTGTCCCATAGATTGTTACATTCGTGTACAAAAAAGATAGTGGTTGGAGAAACGAAACTTTGCACAAATTGTATTACAAACCTCTTTTAGATACTCGTAAACTTTTGGTACCACAGTATTATTAGTTTTTGAGTTTAATGGATTTTCATATTTTGAAAGAAGAGACCCTAACTTAAAACTGCTATGGTAAAAAGCAACCTACAGTTGGGCCTAGCTGATTTCAAGTTCACATTGGGTTGAATAAAGGTTAAAATTATATCAAACGAACATGCTTACGATTTTGTTGAATTTTGAAAAAAAAAAAATACATTTTGGCATAGGTTGTTGATATCTCAAAAAATAGCAATGCTGTGATAAAAAAAAAATAGCAAACATCTAGCTAATGAACGTTTCGCAAGTTATGCAATTTTTAAATTCTCCAACTGTTATATTTTTGGCAAACGATTAGTTTTCTACATAATAAATAACCATTTTATGGACACCTGGGAAATACTTATTTAATGAGTTATACGGTAGGTTACTTCAATGGGATACTTTGCGGCCATAAAATGCTGTTAATAGATTTAGTTTTCCATCGGAGAAATATTTCACAAAACGCAATGGATGCTTTGATACCCAACAATATTTTCACGTCCCGAAATTTCAGGTACTTTAGGGAAACAGGTTGAAGAGAACTTATAAATATTTGAAAATAAGTAATCAACACATTCTTAAAGTATATATTGTTTTATAATATATATATATTTTTATATTTTGGAATTTGCAAGACAAGAACAATTTGAGATGTCATTCACAAAAATCGGACCTTGTTGAAAATTTGACCTCACTTGACCTCGTAGCGATTTTTAGGGATAAAGAAAGGTAAGATATTCGTCTTTGTCTGATTTCAAAGATTGGGGTGTCAAATTGTTCTTCTTGGACCAGCGATCAAAGGCGTCAATGGTGACTTTGTCGTCCGATCTTTCCCTGAAGGTCAACGGTAAAGAAAAAAGTTTTCAACTTTATCTGATTTCAAGGGTTGAGGTGTCAAATTGTTTGGTCTTTGATCAGCGATCCAAAGTGTTAATGGTGACCCCGCCGTCTAACCCTTCAAAGGTAAAAACAAAGGTCAATAGAAAGGTAGAATTATTAATTTCGTCCGATTTCAATTTTAAGGTGTCACATTGTTTGGAACAGCGACAAAAGTGTCAATGGTGAACTCGTCGTCATCCAACGTTTCCTTGGGGCTAAAGGTCAAAAAGAAATGTTAGAAGGAATGTCGAATTATTAACTTTGTCTTATTTTAAAGGTAAAGGTGTCAAGGTCAAATTGTTCGTCCTGTAACAGCGATCACAAGTATCAGGAAAGATCGAATTTTTGACTTTGTCCGATTTCAAAGATTAAGGTGTCAAATTGTTCATTAGACCAGGGATCAAAAGTGTTAGTGTTGACCCCATCGTCCGACCTTTCCCTTGAGGTCAATGGTCAAAAGAAAGGTCAAATTTTCGACATTGTCCGAATTCAAATATTGATTTTTCAAATTGTTTGTCTTTGACCAGCGACCAAAAGTGTCATCTATGACCCCGTTGCCCGCCCTTTCCCTGGGAGTCAAAGGTCAAAAGAAAGGTCATATTTTCGACTTTGTCCGATTTCAAAGGCTAAGGTGTCAATTTTTTTGAAATATTGCCAAAAATAGGTCCAAAATTGGCCCAAAATAGTATTTTTGGTCATTTTTGGCCTCTTTTACCCCTATTGTTGGCAATATTTCAAAAGGTAAGTTGAAAATCAAAAATTTGAGAAATGCATTCCTAGACATGTGTTTCTAGGTTCTATAAAGTATTTGAGGTCCAACTTTTATATTTTCAAAATTTAGTTAGGTTGTCCAAGAACTAGGGTTTTTGGACCTAGGTCCAAAATTATACATTTTGGTCCAAAACTGACATAACCATCATCTTCTACATGAAAATCCACACCTAAAAATGTATACTTTTATATGGATTTACTAATTGGTTGCTGAGTCACAAAGCATAAAATATTTCTGAAAATGAGGGGTTAACTGTGCCCTTAAGGGGAGCGGGAAGAGTGCTTAATATCACAAAGTGTCCCAACAGTTTCGCAGCAGATTGTAGTTACTAACGTTTTTACCCACTTGATTTGGGTTTAACTCTAACTTGATTTTAATAGCCAATAAATTGCCTTTAAATCATGAAATTCTATTGGATTTGCGTAAAGATATAATAAAATATTATGTACAATTTCCATGTTACAACAACCGCACCCACTACAATTAACTTTACCCGCCTCCACCCCTGACTAACTAGCTTTAGCAAGTTATTAGTTGTAAGGAGTCACTTAATTCGGGTTTTATTCTTAATTTATTAAAAGGCTTGTAAATCATATTTAAAATCATACCAAAATTATTACATTTCATCAGAATATTGAAAAGACATAACACATAATAATTCAAAAGTAAAACCTTAATGAAACAAATCCACCGTTTTTGGTGCCCACATTTAAAACATTAGTCTGATCAGTGCATTACATGATTGGAATCTGCAAAGCAACAGCGCCACATTGTTCAACAGTTGCGGCGTACTATTATCAGACCTGCATACGTATTCATATTCATTTCAAGTTCAAAATAATTCAACCCTAATCAGCCGTAAAATTGATATATGAAAACTAAAAAGAAACTAACCAAGCAATAACTTCATACTTAATTTGTGTCTTAATATGTGAAGTGACACATTAAATTAAAACATTAACTTCCTCTTGCAGAAATTACTCATTGGCAAAATGGCGACTTTGGCTACGAATAAAACAATGCTGTATATTAATATATTTCTGGCAGATATCTTGTACATTATGTGTTCTTTTATGCATGGAATTCAAGGTGAGGGTGAATTACTGAAAACAAAAATCCATATTAGGTTGATTAAATATTAACAGAACAGCAACCTGTACTGCAATGTCCTTGCAATATTATATATGTCGGGAAAGCCTGTTCTTGATTATGTAAGGCGAATTATTATTGGTCTATTAACAGATAAAAGTGATAAGGAAATTTTTACGAACGTATATTAATAGTATACATAAGCATATATGTTATGTTATGTTATGTTATGTTATGCTATGCTATATTATACTGGCCGTATTAAAAATTCTTTGTACCCAAAATGTATTCGATATAGCTGGTTTAATAACTTCAAAATGTATGCTAAAAGTAAGTTGAAGAAAAAATAATCTATATTGTCTGGAAGTTTGAAGTCAACGGAACATTGTTTTCAAGAGTTATGATTATTTAATGGATGATCCATGCAATTATACAAATACCAAACTAAGCTTTGTCTACCGATGCTATTTTCTTTCACATGGTGTACAAAACGGGTGTTTAATACTCGCTTATAACTTCGACAGTGACAATCACAAAGTAGTAGTTTTGTTTAGTACCACAGTAAAAGCCAAGAGTTTCTTCTATCTATTCACAGCAAAATAGTCACAATCGATCACGGTGATATATATTTATGAGGTCATGAAATGTTGCTTTAAAATTCTAAATACCAGAATTTCACGGGTGTTTTTACATGTTGATTTTTTCAAAGTGGCAAATTAAAAATATACAACCACAAACCGGTCTCAACACATGAACGTTGACGACTTATCTTGGCCCTATATGTAGGAATACCCTTTAATTGATTCCACAAGAATAGTAATGGATTCATGAATAGTAACTTAAATACCTAGGTTCTGTTGTTGTTTCGTATATATGCAAGGAAAAAAAAACAATCTGTAGGTATGGTGGTACCGTAAGGAGTGTTAAATCGATTTTATGCTCAAAGACACGCGTTTCGACAAAACTATTATTTTTTCTTTAAGAACATGTATATAATTTCTTAAAGCAATATGCTATTGGTCATGAAATAAAATTCATAAAAAACAAATTCACATTATTGTGAAAAAATATCACAACAACATCTGGATACAAAGAATTTTAATACACCTTGTATGATATGTTTTATCAGACTGATCTAATCTATATATAATGTATATAAATAAATAAATACACGGCATTTATATTGCGCTATGCCTCTCTGACTTGTAATTCCAAGCGGCCTCAACACACTTTACAGTTGTTCGCTGACCTAGGAAACTCCACTTCACACCAACCATCATTTCAGGTTCTGCAGCAATCATCTAGGGGCCCGGAACCTTGATTAGCCCATAGCTACCCGAATCAGCTCCCCGAGTTTCGTACGGGTTTCCACGAGATGATTAGTAGTTAGTTCCTTGTACAAAAGAATTTCAAGCACACTCAACGTTTGGCACCAGCGGGTTTCGAATCCGGACCATTCCGCACTGTAGGCCTAAGCGAGCGATAATCTTACAGTTTTTGCTAACTTCACGTAGCCGTATTATTTTATTGTAGGTCAACCGGTTCATGTTATGACGATAACGTCTACACCTTTTGGCGCTGGGTACAGAGATACTGCGAATCTTCCTCCAGATTCAAAACAGCCTAAGTTTGTTTGTTTACTGAGCCAACCGGATAACTCGATACAAACTGTTGATGGAATCAGAACAGGACGATTTGTCTTGAGAAGTAACTCAGCGTTTACTTTAGGATTGCCATCAGGAACCACTACTACAAAAGACAACATAAATGCGTTTCTTTCAGCGTTATTACCTTATAATGGGGCATCTCAAGGCGTATTTTCCTGTGAAACCAGCAGCAGAGGGTACACCACAGTGGTCCCAGTTGCAATTATGATGTACTACAGTAAGTGCAAGCACCAATCTAGACACATAAATCACAACCATATCCTGATATTCTTATTCGCATATCGTCACGGTATTAAAATAAGAGCCAAAAATTGAGAGCAAAATAACACATTCTAAATTGTAAATTTGTTGCTTTAAATAAACATTTTCTGTACAATAACCTGTTGATGTAAAGCAACTACGATATTATATGACAACTAAGGTTTCTGTCGAGACTGGGTTTTTGTTTTCATGTCGACATATCGCAATACTTTTTGTCGACGTCGAAATATGTGTCGACATAAAATTGATATCAAAGAGTTTGTTTTTGCTGGAAAAACGAAATTGTTTGGACACGCAGACTTACCTATAACATATTAATGTGCTTGTTCTTTCTGCGTACGATATGGATGATATAAACTTGATTTTTTGTACCTTTCTTGTTGTGAACCAGCGTAATAACCTTAGGGGGGCCACTCAGATTTGGAGCTGTACACAACCGCGTTCAAAAAACGCGTGAAAAGGGTGTTTTTTTCACAGTCGGGTACGTTACGCGCGTTACGCGTTTAGGGGTAGAAAATCAAGCCTTTTCGTAAAAAAGGGTATGTTTCGAAAATCGTTTCTAACGTGTTTAGGGTCTTTTTCAAAACTCCATGTCCAACTTTCTCCGCACTCTTTGTATCAAAGAGTGAACTTCCCTGTTTGAAATCCCGATCAGATTTGGGGATTTCTTTATTTTCCGCTCGCTTTCGACGTCGCACGGGTGTTGAATGCTTGTTAAATGTACGGCAATTTTTATCAATATCGGTTTTATCACAATTGTGTATAAAAGCCATTATAGGACGTGCACAGTTTGATGGTATTCATATTGTTTGAAATAAATTATTACCAATTAAATTTTGAAAATGAAATGTGTTTGATCTTGTTTCTTATGGTCTTCGCTTTGACCATGGTGACAGGCCTGCATTGTGATGGTCCATTTCGAATGAGGGTGACAATGTTCGTCAATATCACCTATTGGGTCATACACCCAGGTATATCATGCACACTGAATTGAGTCATTAGTCCAGTATCTACGGGTTGAAGACATTAAAGTTACTCAAGCTCTCTTGTTATATTTTCAACTTTGACAGATGTATGGTACAATTAAAATGAAAACTTGTTTAGGGTGTAATTTTGTTAAATACTTGTTAAGGGTACTATTTAAAAAAATATGTTCCCGAAAACCTGTTTAGGGCATGATTTTGAGAATGGACCAAAACCTGTTTAGGGTGGGTCTGAACATTTTTTGAACGCGGTTGTGTACAGCTCCAAATCTGAGTGCCCCCCCCCCGGGGTAATAACTTTATAAACGGTTGTAAATAACGAACAAGTAACAAGTATTAAATCATTTATGCAACACTTTAAACACTTGTTAAAGCTCAACTGCTAATAAACAGCCATAACTTGACAATTAAACGTACTGAACATGCTGATTTTTTATGAAATTCTACTTGCCCAGTTTTGTCGACAAATGAAATTTCATGTCGACATGTCGAGATATGCTTTATGTCGACATTTTATGTCGACATAAGGCCTGTCGACAGAAATCTTAATGACAACATGTCTGAAGAGGTATTACGTAAACCACCAAAATTAGGCAATTATTATAAGGTTTTTTCCGGCTGTCTTATGTCGATAGTTTATCATTTTTTTCTTTATTTATCTATTGCTAGGATATCTTAGGCCAGCTAGTGGTCAGTTCACCATCACAGTAAACACGGGTGATACGGTTAGGTTTGGATTAGACATAGTTTCTATTCCACCCGGCAATACAATCGGAGATATCATGTGGGAGAAACAAAGCAGCGAGTCAGGAAAGTTTGTAACGTTATCATACAGTGGTGCAGCTTACGGATTTCACGGTGCATCAGCGGAACATTCCGGCGTGTATTATGCATATTTCGGTATCTTTCGGTCCAGTTATACCGGCAGTCTTTTCAGATTGATAGTTAGGGGTAAGTTAAAAATATGTAAAATATAACTATGCTCTCTTTTTTTAAATTTAAATTTAGGGCTTGTTCCGTGTTTGTATAAACAAAATACAAAGGACGCATGCCCAAACATGCAAGTGATGCATTCAATCGTATTGGTTGACTTTTTGAATTGGTTGCGAAGTGTTTTGCAATTACATTTTTCCGTGTTATAATGTGTATTCTACATCGTCACATCTCATACGGTACTTTAATTAAACACATGTTTCGAATCAACATTTATATGCCATCTGTTATTTTTCCTAAATAATAGGCTCAAAGAGATCAACGCTTGTATACCAAAACTATTTCTATTTCAGACGCCCGAAGCCGGTTGACTATTCCTATAAATTTGAGAAAAAACATATAGTATTTTGGTATAGATTATATTTAAATTACTAAAATCTGTCATAATTGGTCATGGCATTTTAGTTGTTTTCTTTTCAAAATGGCTAATCAAAAATGAGAAGTGACGTCCACCGAACTTGGACTAGTGCTAAAAGATATGTTATGAAAACCCAACCCGATGGGTCTTTTAGTCGCCTACAAATGCAAACGTACGTGACCATGAGCATCCTAGTATTCACAGAGAAAAATATGTCCTTGCAGGTTTGACTCTAGTCAAGGTCGAAGGTTTATATACCTCATATATAGATTACTGTCCTCTGATTGGTTAAAAGTGAGGGCATGAATTTAACTAGGCCCTTTAAATTTACTATGCCCGGGGCATAGTATTCACTAGGCCCGCATAATGTATTTGCGTCGTGTAACTCGAGCTTTTCGCGCGCGACTGTAAGCATTCATGGTCAACACGCGCTGCAGTGCGTGAGCTAGTTATCCTGGGCGCACTGAATACGACGCCATCAGCACTGAAAGGAGAAACAAATATCGTAAATTATCATCGGGTGCTTTAAGTGCTAAAATGGTTCTTTTAACCAACCAATGGACAAAAATCTATATATTCGGTATATAAAACGAATATTGACTGCTTTTTGTTCGGAGTATGGTTAAGATTATTCCCCTCGGTGATCTCAAAACCATGAATATGCCCTCAGCCTCGCTTCGGGCATTTTCATGGTTTTGAGATCACCTCGGGAAAATAATTTAAACCATGCCCCTCAAAGCAGTCAATATTTGTATAGTACTTACATTATTGAAATAAAGGAGTCTGCTTTAACTTTATTGTAAGTGTAATCTCAGGGATTATTGTTTTCCTGAGATAAAACCTAAATCAGTTAGAGCAACGTACTTAATTTCAGTACAAATGACACCTTAAACCTCATGAATGTCATCTTAAGGAATTTGTTTTTTCCACTGAGACGTTGGAAGTTTCATATCGGCCTTACTTTATGACTTCATAATTATGCAATGCGTAGACCAACTGTTATGCTTTAAATTTTTATATGAGGGTTTTTTTAATACTTGAGAATTCAGGCTATACAATATTATTCTTCAAGGATGGATGGTTAGTAGTTAGTGTTATAAAGCCTCGCTAAAAGCTCGAAGGTTATTATGTTTTTCGTTCTATGAATCTATACAGCATGTGGACAAGGAAAGTGGGGTCCACCATCTTGTTCTTCTACGTGTGACAACTGTTATAACGGAGGAATATGCAATGAAAGGACTGGACGGTGTGTGTGCAGACCTGGATTTACTGGACCTAACTGTCTTACAGGTAGGTGTTTACAATGACAAGATTAGAGGTTTGTGGGTAAGCCTGGTTTTAGTGGATCTAACTGTATGGCATATACTTTCGTAATGAAAATTCCCGGGGAAAATTCTTGACAGTGTCTGTCTTGCAAGTAGTTATCTGAGTCTTATGTGATCTGGTAGTAGCGTGATAAAAACGTTAAAACAGCATAAGTTAATGCAGTCCCATTCATTGATTTCGTTTCTGAAAACATGATTTTCACAGCATGTGGTGAAAACTCTTTCGGCTGGGATTGCGAACATACCTGTGTCGTTACTCTTGGTGAGTTTTCCTGCCAAGGAAGTGTATTTTGCATGCCAGACCCTGTGGGCTGTAGCTGTATGACCGGATGGATTGGCGTAGAATGCAATGAAGGTAAGTCAACATTCTGGGTTTTTGGGTGTGCTGTTGGTTGGGTCTGCATGTGAGTGATTTGTGGTGTGTGTGTGTGTGTGTGGAGGGGGGGGGGGTCGGTGGTAGGTGTGTGTGTGTGGGGGATGTGTGTCGCTTACAGTTTGATAACATTTGCCTCTAACTCTTGCATACTAATACTTCCAATACATTTTATTCAAATCTGTATCAAAGATGCAACATGGGAACCATCTCTGAGGTCTATGGTAACATACTAAGGTTCAAGGTCACATGAGACCAAAATACAAGAGAAATAGAGGATGATAATGAAAAATATTAAAATAGTGGATGATGTGCGATCTTTTATAATTATTACTTTTTAGCATTTCGTTATTTTTGCTTTTATGGTAACGAGTGAGTTTAGGACTACATCAAACATTGCAGAAAACTACTATTTTTTCTATTCAAATCTAACAATAAAGATAAATATCAAGGCAAAATTGCTTCTTTCTTGTCTCTGTATTGTTTTTATTTAATTTTAATATTTGAAGCATGTCCATTTGGAACGTTTGGTGCTGGTTGTTCTGAAACTTGCCACTGCCAGAGTGGATCATGTGACAGGTTTACTGGACAATGTGTGGGGCAGTGTTCAGATGGCTGGTCCGGAAACAACTGTCAAAGTAAGTACATATCGAGGGATGAGAGCCACAAGAGCCGTAACTGTGTATCAGCAATTTTAATTCCAAACGAGTTGAAAAACCTGATTGGTCTTTCCAGATGAATTATCTAATTGTACCATCCATTTTGAAAGACATAGTTATTTTTGTTACGTTAATGATCTATTCATCTTGAAAGTACCAACATATCTTGAAACTTGGAATCTTTTGTTCTTGGGATTGTTGTTCTGCAGTTACACGTTAGTAGCGCTTGACTCTCGATATATAGAAATTGTTTTATATTTTATGTCCAAATTATTGAAACACAAGTAATTATTATCAATGAAAAGCATTGAAAGAGAAGAAAAAACAATGTTGAATTTGATTTAATGTCGTGCAAACAAGAGGAAAGATGGAAAGTTAAAATCGTTATCTATTTTTTTTTTTATTTCACATCACTTTAGGCTTGGCGTCCAAAGACATTCGCTCACCCGAGAGACATTCGCTCACGATATTCGCTCTGAAATATTTTCTAAAATAGAGGTAAAACATTGCTTACAATGTTTAGATATTGGTTAAATCGATGTTACTATTATTCAAATCAATGGTAACATCAATTTAAGCAATAATCAAGCATTGTAAGTGTTGTTACCTCTGAATTAGACCAAACAAGTCAGAGCGAACACCGCTAGCGAATGTCTCTCCGGTGAGCGAATGTCTTTGGACGTCAAGCCTTAATAGTACTGAGAAAAATACAATTAAAGGAGACAAAAGTAGACCTAGAATAGTCATATATTTATTCTAATCTTATTTCTAATATTAAAATTCATTTCTTTTCTCCAGCACCACTTGTGTGCCCGCAAGGATACTATGGTAATGAGTGTGTAGGAATTTGCCACTGTAATAGCTGCAGCAAAACGTCAGGGTGTACACAAAGTCCATCGTGTACTGCAGGATATTGGGGAGAGGGTTGTGAGACAGAATGTCATTGTTACAACAAAGCTACCTGTTATAGACAAACTGGACAGTGTAGCCCAGAAATCAACTCTGGACTGAGTCTATGTGAACCAGGATATACTTCTAGCACCGGGGTCAACTTAAACAACTGTCAGCAATGTAAGATGGAGTTCAAATATAATAAAGTATTACAAGAAAAGTACGTTATGTTACTTCAGTTGGGGTAAAACCTAAGCAGAAAATGTAGCGTTCATAAACAACTACTGGAGTTTCTTATGTAGTTTGACTTTTTTCAATACGTATTGGTAACAAACCTATAGGGTTCATGAAAATGCACTGTGATATTAAAAACAACAACAACAAACAAGTTATCTCGGGTTTAAAACAATATTCAGTGACTGCAGACCAACTGTTTTATCTCTATTGATAAAAATATATTTTCTATTTAAACGTAAAGGCCAATCTTTTATTTGTTCTTCCTTTCAAAATACAGTTACATCTTGTTTTGCTGAGTGCACGCAGACTTGTCACTGCTTTGGCAATATACCATGCCATACTACCACTGGGCAGTGTTCTTCATCGACAGGCATATCGTGTTTGCCAAATTGGGTTGGAGAATCTTGCCAAACAGGTAAAAAGGGCCAGTTAAAAGAGAAATATTGTTTTGTGGTATTAAAAACCATCTTCTATCTATCTATGTCGACCGCGGTCGGAAGCCATGATGAATTTTCTCCACTGCTGTCTGTTTAGCATGAGTTTGAGAAGTTC
>JXSR01S004569.1:47991-81978 GCA_000969725.1 Ophiothrix spiculata
TTTATTTGCCATTTTCAAATTCGCACTTCAAAGTAACATTTTGCTACACTCTTTCGACTACACCTCTTTCCTTTATTCTCCATAGATTGATTACATATATATATATATATATATATATACATTAGGTCTGTTGTATTCCTTTGAACACTGCCTCGATTCAAGAATAGAGCTACTACCTACAATAGAGAGACTTACTTTTAGGACATAATGATCAAAGATATAGGTCCGTATATTCACAAGAGGTTAAAGAGTTAGGCTAGGTTTTAAAGTTAGACATGGCTTAAGTCTAACAATCACAGCTAAATATAATTTCCTTGACCAATATTGTCATATTTTGTGTTGCTCGTAAGATTCATTGTTGCATCTTTAGTTTTGAAAGTTTTGGCAGTTCACAAATACTACCATTAGTAATGCCTATGCCTATCAACATACCCATAATATACTTTGCGTTATTAAGTTAGTGCTCGTTGGAACATTCGGCCAAGTGTAAGTTGTATCACCCACTATATCCGTCTTAATTCGTTTCGAAAGACCTTTAATGGTTGAAAGTGTTTCGGATTCGATTATTTAGCATACTTCTTTAAGATCAATATTGCATAATAATTAAATAACACGCGGTTATTTTCTATCTATTTTCTGTTCAATTTGCTGTTTTTTTACTTTGATTCATTCCTTAGCCCTTCCTTCGCTGACATTGGCACCAGTAATCATCCCAGATACACTTACCACAACATCTGTACAGATACAATGGGATGCATGGAATCCGGATAACGGTGACACTGGAGATGGGCCTATAGTGGCCTACAATGTCTATGATAACAACACTCTTACGAATACGTTCAATTTGATAGCTATTGTACCGGCTCGCGAAGGAGAGACGCAGGTCACAAAAATGATAACAGACTTGACTCCCAATACACTGTATCAATTTCATGTGCGACCAGTAAGAGAAGGCCAGGGTGGAGAAGGCAATGGCGTGACTTTTGTTAGATTTACTACATTGCCTGAACCTACTACGTCGCCACCAACAACACCGGAGAAAACCACCACAGTGAAACAGACCACGGAAGTGCCTACTACGTCGCCACCAACAACACCAGAGAAAACCACCACAGTGAAACAGACCACGGAAGTGCCTACTACGTCCCCACCAACAACACCGGAGAAAATCACCACAGTGAAACAGACTACGAAAGTTTCAACGTTATTGATGGAGGGTAGCACCCATTTTACATCGCAGGAGCCGTCAGTAACAGGTGTGAGCTCGTTTCTTCTTTCCTAGAACGTTTTGATTATATTATTTATTTTTCCTGCAAGGTTTTGACCCTTTTGCCTCACTTTCACAACATCTGATATTTGGTATATAATTATCATTTATTTATTTCATTATTTATACGTAAAAAGATTACATGGACGGCCATTTTGTAGCCCATGATGGGCGCCACTTTGGTTTTGAAACTTTAAACAACATACTTAAGAAGACATATGTTTGTTCTTTTGCCCTTAATGCAATATGTGTAAGATTTCCTGGAATAATTAATACGATATAAGTTTTTAACTTCTTGCAATCAGCTGTTGTGCGAAACAAAATATTACACATCATAGCCAACATTTGGGGCCCCATTCTATCCGCCAATTTGAAGTTTAAATATGTATAGAGGTGTAGGATCCCATTCTAAATTGTGTAACATCAACTTTCATTTGATTGGCCTTGAATTTGTGAAGTTACATCCTTAAGTTGCTCTTTGTATGCTCTTCAGAGTCATAATAGAGCATGCAACTCTGAGGATGATTCTATTATGTAAATACATTATGAATGGACAATAGGTATATCAATTAGCTTTACACTTGTTGCTATATTTCAAAAACTATTCAAAATTCGGAGGTGATATTTTGGTTTTACTATCAGAAAACTTGGTGTTTCATTTGACATCAAATAATATAACAAATTATCTTTTCCTTTCTATTCAATATTTATAACATCAGATAGTCCACAGACAACACCTTTCACGTTGCCACCACCAGCAAGAGAGGAGGAAACTACGACGTTACCGATGGGTGTCAGCACCAAAACCGTAACCCAGGAGCCTTCAGTAACAGGTACGAGATCCATTCAAAATATTCTTATCACCAATGCCTCTCTAGAATCTTTTTTTTTTTTCGATTTTCGAACATGCGATTTAATTTCAATTTCACTGGGCCTCTGCAAGCCACCCACCCTACTTTGGTGGTATACGAGGTCCATCATTCTTTTATGAAAATATTGTCTCTAGAATCTTGATATTGTTTTTGAAAATGGCGACTTAAAAATTCACTTGGCCTATGCAATCTTCCCACACTATTTCGACTGCACTGTTTATAAATGTTTCCATCTAGTTGACCATAAAGGTTGAAAAGAACCACGCGGCATCATTTTGGTGCCATTTGAAATTAATATACATACATAATATCATGATCACTCCTCAAACAATGACAGAAGAAAACAACACCACAGAAAAACAAGCTGTGAAAGGATCAACGCCATTAATTGATGTCATCACCCAGATCACAACTCAGAAGCTTTCAGGAACAGGTACGAGGTCCATTCAAGAAAATTCTTAGTATTTGCCTCAAGAATGCTTTTGATCCGTTACTTTTTATACAATAAAAGAAAAAAGACATCAAGGTGGGACTGTGAAAATCCCGTGTAAACGAAGACTAAGCACCATTTCAGACTTCAAACATGTTACAACATTAATTTCGAGAAGTTGTATAAGTTGTAACACTCCAATCATTTATAATTAATAAATCTAAGATTTAATGTTTAAAATTATCTTAACTTATTTCATGCCGGGTGTCATTTGGACCTCATTTAGGGGAGGAGGTTCATTTTAAATAGTAAACGTATTAAAAACATGAGTTAAGGAAAAAAAGTTCCGTTTTAATCCTCAAAGCAATCCTTTTAAACTACTATCATATGGCTATTTAATTTGCATGTCGCTTCGCTGTGTCCCGTTGCTGGGCGAACAGATTCTTGACCGCTCTTTATGTCCTCAGTTTTGCCATTAAATTTAAGACTTATGCATTGACATTACCTGAGGACAAATGATCTTTTTGTGACTAAAACAGCTCCTTTCTATTTGTTGAACATCTATGACTTAATAGGTGCTTCAAAAATACTGCCTGCACCCACTACGTTGCCCTTACCACTACCAGCAGAGGACAAAACTACCACAATGACAAGGACCTTGAAAGAATCAACATCATTGATGGATGTTTAACCAAGATCACAAATAATCAGCATTTAGTAGCAATTATGGGATCGTTCCGAAACCACTGTTTTAGGGCCAAACTGTCCCTAGAAAAATGCGACAGGCATATTCATGTTTACAGTCAGCATGGTCAGTTTTTGCATTATTAGACATACACACAATACAACAACGACGACAATCTGTCAAAATTTGTTGAACTTTTTAGCCAAAAAGCTATAAATATCGTCTGCTTCATCTAATCTTGTTCGAATGTTTCAAGTTTATTGATCCTTATTCAGGTCGTTTCAAAAGTATTCTTTTAAAGGTAATTCGTCTCGTTGATATTATGCCAAGGTATTCATTTTTACTACCAGTTCTTATACATAGCTCTCCATCACGAATGTTGATCTTCGTTATACAAAAGAAGCACTGAAACATAAACGGCATGTTAAAATCACCATTTTGAAAGTAAATAAGAATTTTTGGTTGTTAATTTAGGACCCTAGAACAAAAAGGGGGTTAAGTCACATTGAGTACAAACTGAGAAAATGGCACAAACATCATAATCATTTCTGTTGTCTTGAATAGTATTGCTGTATATCGCAGTGACTCTTACGCATGCTCTGATCACCAAATTACTACAAAACTTGTACAGAATGTAGAAATGAGAATTCTCAACTCAAATTTCAAGATTTTGTGACTTAACCCCTTTTACTTCTAGGGTCCTCAATTCTAAACTCAAATTTACGCCAAATCAGATATATAAGAGGATACAATCACTCACCATTTCCCTTTTGTTTGCAATAATCAGAATAAAAAAATAGTTATCTAAAAATGTTAAGAGCAAAATTTTGATTTTGATTTTCACCGACTTTTCCTCGAAGTGGCAGAAGTAATAATTGACCGATTTTAATGATATTTTCGGTAGTCATTTAACAAGATTGAAATTGATACCGTTTGCTTTCAGTTCCTGGTCCACCATCAAACATGAGAGTTGTATCTGCAACCAGTACAAGTGTCACTATTACTTGGAATAGTACAGAGAATTATAGCGAAGCCATTTCACATCACAGGGTAAGTTACCAATTACCGATATTGATAATGGTTTCACATTTTTGACATCAATGATATGCTATGTGGGCCAGATTTCCTAAGAATTCTCTTTGCTTCTGCCGTATCCTCCGAAATATAATAATCTCATCTCATCAGGTCAAGTGAAGGGAAACGTAATCCATTGGATAATTCTAAATATTTTAAAACATTGAAATATTTTTTTTTAATCAACATTTAAAATGTTGATTGATAAAAAATGGCTTTATTTGCCATTTTCAAATTCGCACTTCAAAGTAACATTTTGCTACACTCTTTCGACTACACCTCTTTCCTTTATTCTCCATAGATTGATTACAGAGCCATTCAATCGCTTCCCAATAGCAACGATATATTGATAGGACCATTCACCAATACAACCACAAATATTGACAAAAACTCCAACGGATATTTTGTATATACTTTGTCCAACTTGGATCCAGGAACATCGTACGAGGTTTTTATATCAGCTGAAAATTTGGCGGGAATCGGACAAGCCGTGTCAATTACCTGTGATACCAAATCGTCTGGTATGTACTAATACCAAATTGATGCATAATATTAATTAAAAATTCAAAATATCTTAATATACTGAATGAGACATTGAACGTTTATCACACAAAGCTATATAAATTCAAATATTACTAATCTGTTTTCTGGTTGTATACAAATTATACATATAAAATTATGTCCAAAACTGTTTTTTTGTGACTTTTGTTTTTTGTCTTTTCTTGTTTTATAATATGTATAACTAACATTGGATAGTCTGGAAATGTCGCTATGCTCCTTGTCTTGTTTTATCTTTTTACGTAACATAATCTGGTATTACCATATTATGTTCCTTGTGTTATTTAAGCACTATCAAATAGTATTATGTACCTTGTGTTATTTAAGCACTATCAAATAGTCTGGAAATGCCACTATATATGTTTATCCTCTCTTTTTATTTCATTTATTTTCCAGGATCAATTAATGGACTTCTTGCTGGTGGAACATCAGGAGCAATTATTCTACTAATATTGTTCGTTATTATTGCAGTCGTTATTTGCAAATGTTATCAGACGAAAAGAGTACCTGCTAAAGTAAGCGAACGAAAATTGCTTTAATAAGTATGTACAATTTTCCCAAAGTACCAATGCCTACGATATGATCAATATTGTCAATCTTATGATAAGGATAACCATTTAAAAAGTTTAGCCACTGATTATGTAAAATTCCTGAGGTTATTGTTTTAAGTAATTAATGGAAAAAGTTATAACAAGACTAAAATTTGGTAAATCAAGGATATGTGTAATAAGGTATTTATTTATTTATACCTAATCTCCTTGGCTTGTGAAGGGATGCAACAAGAAATAATAACGAAAAAACATTCCTTCTCTTAGGTATACCTCTTAAAAGGTATAATGATAAGAAGAAGCAGATGAAAAAAAAACACAGATAATTTTATCATATTAAGCATATTTCTAACGGTAAATCTTTCTGCTGTATTTTACTTTAGAAAGTAGAAGAAGGAAATCGATTTAAAAACCGAGCATTTTCACAAGATATTCCAACATACGAAGATATAGATGATATTGATGATCAAGAGTACGAAGATATACTCATATCAACGTGGGATATTGCTTGGGATGATCTACAACTTATGGGTAGAATGCTCGGAAAAGGGAATTTTGGCGAGGTACAGTTAGGGCATGTCAAAATTAAAGAAAAATGGATAACTGCGGCTGTCAAGACACTCGCACGTAAGTGATAAGGATTAATGTAGAATTTTACACACGTACTAGTATCAAATCAGATATGGTATTAAATAAAGGCGGGAGAATCCAAAAAGAAACAATATACCACATTTTTAAGAGATATACATTTCAATAGCTAATTCTGCAAATTGTTCGGTTTTTAATTTTATGAATACTGTCGGACAAGCTCATGACGGATATTAAGTTTACGTCAAAGTTTTAAATGATAATGTTGACACTCTTATTACTACGAATGCTAAAAGGTATGTGAGTGTTTTTTTAATTTTAAACCCTTGCACACTGGCGTATGTTATCAATCACAACAACATTAATTGGATGTGAGATCCATGCATAGGCCTATGTCATAATTTGACTATTGTATGGAATATATACCAGACCTGTTTCACTGACATTTTCTTTTGAAGATAAAACACCTGATACAGAGAGGGCGTTATTCAAACAGGAGTTTGATACGATGACTAGGATTGGCTACCACCCGAATGTTGTGAATATATTGGGATCATGCGAACATGAAGGTAGGTCTTTACTAAATTTGATGAAAGTAAAGAAGTAATAACAGAGGAGGTTTATGCAAGGCAAATTGAATCTTTCTTAAAGCTCATTTTAAAAGAGAAAAAATAAACTAAACTCCCGGTCAAAAGTGTTTGCGCACCAAACCTTTAACAAGCCATATCTAGAGAACCGTTCATCATTTGCGCCATATTTTTTCGGATTTATATTCTACATACATATATCTAAAGAACTCAAAAAGAATTGCATTTATCGCATTTGAAAATATGGCGTGCTAAACATATTGTGTACTTTCTTCTGCACATAATAAACGGAATTTAAATACATAACTGCACATTTGTTGGAAAACTTTTTACCTGAAAATGTTCTTTACGGCTACACGGTGATAATGAGCATTGAATAATAAACAACATAGGAACATATCAAAAAGTGTCTGTGGTCTATTTGTATATGGTCCAGGAAATCGGGCATTATTATGGTTATGGAAGATCGAATATCAAAGGAAACATAAATTTCTTATATTGGATGCATTAAGCTCCTATAAGTGTACACTATAGCATACACACACTTAGGGAATTTTGCGCTGAAAATATACGCTGATTTTTAAAAAAAAAAAATGTTTGCACCCTGAAACCTCTCTTATATTTGAAATACAAAGGAAAAATGGTACTCTGAAACTTGTTCAGTTATTTTTCTGTGTGATTTTTAGAGATTCTATTGTACGTTATAATGAGCATCGGTTGTGAAAATTATACAAATGTGGGATGGACTTATCCACAACCGATGCTCATTATAACGTACAATAGAATCTCTGAAAATCAAGCAGAAAAATAACTGAAAAATTTTCAGAGTGCCATTTTTCCTTTGTGTTTCAAATTTAAGAGAGGTGTCAGAGTACCAAACAAATTCAGTGTATATTTTCAGCGCAAAATTCCCGCAGTGACACACATTCACAAAATATAATTCCGTACGGCTTAGAGCGCTTACAAACCCTACTTAAAATTCTTATATTACAAACTTAAAATTAAATTACCAAAACAATTGCTGCTTACAAAATTGGCATTAAGTATGATTAACGCAAATAAAAGTATGATTACTGAAAAAGTGAGCTTCAAGCATTTATGTTAAACTATATTGTAGACGATAATTGCTTAATCTAAGTATGCAATTCATTCTATAATTTGATACAGATTCATTCTTTAGATAGATAACTAGTTTTAATATAACCAAGACTAAAACGGTCTTTTTAAGGAAGATTTCTCTTTTTTGAAGATATAATGTAAGGCTTTTAATTTTTTTTCAAATATATAGGACCTTACTACAATCTTATGCAAAACGGTTGGGACACTTAATTATATTTTAAAGCACTCTCCCCGCTCCCCATAATCAATGTTGATTATTTTAGACATACGTGTGCACAACATTGACTCAGGAGAGGCGGGAGAAAGGGGATGGGACAAGTTTTGTAAACGGTAACGTCTTAAGTTTTCTATAAGATCGAATAAGAATTTTATATAGATGGCAAACCTATTTTATTGTCATTGTGTGCATAGCATAAGTGTTGCATAGCATAGGTTTCCCAGCGTGTTTTGAAGAATATTGCAGACCAATGTTCAATGTTTATTTTCTATAAGAAAAAATATATACAACAATGCAATAATATAAATCGCACAATAAATAGAATACTAAAATTATGTCTTACGGAGGAGTAGACCAGAAGGCCAGTAAGGCCAGATAAAAGCCTACCCCATCTATAGTAATGTAGTAATCTATAAGTTCTAAATATGTGGGGTGTTCAATAAGTTTGTAAGGTAGAAGAAGATGAGCTTTACATGTTTTTTTTATTAATACGTTATGTAGATCAACCGAACTGATGAATAGCAAGAGAGTATCAAGTAACCACATAATTTGTTTTTATTTTAGAGAAACTTAAAACTTGTCAGGTATAAGTTTCTTGAAATTGATTTTATCGAAAGCTGAAGAAAAAATGATAAATGACATGTATTGGCCTTAAAATCTTTCTCCAAGGCGCTACACCTAACAAATTCAGCAAATAAAAGGATGTCAAGACTTAAAAACGATTGCTCTTTTGAGTAGCATTAAAGTGTCCCAGAAATTTCTACCGTTTCAGAGAGAACATGGATATGGGAGTTGTTGGTATCACAATGGTTAATTTTCATCGATCTCTAATACTTAATTGTTAGCTTTAGAAACCTGTAAATTTTAACATTCTGTAAAATAAAAACAAAAGCACGAATTTGTTTCAAATTTTCCAAATATTTATCAATAGAGTTGATTTACATACCATATCAATAAAAACTGCCTAGCTCATCTCCTTCTACCTCAGGTCACGAATATATTGAACATCCCTTGTACGATGCTGAACAGAACTCAAGTGAAGTGATCACGGAGACTGCTTTCGGTCAACTTCAATGAGCTATTCTCACGAAAATTATTTACGCAAAGACGTTTCATACAGTAGACTAATGCTCTCTCAATAATATCACAGAGCTCCGTACATGCATGACTTTTTTCACTTTCGATTATGTATCTTTTTCTTAGAGTCATTATATGTTATACTAGAGTACATACACCATGGAAATCTTCGTAAATTTCTTCGAACCAGCCGTAGAGAACAAAAAGAATCTGAGAAGAAAGGACCTACTGCTACGGATCTGACACCTTTGCAACTCCTTAACTTTGCTCTTGGGGTCGCCAAAGCAATGCAGCACATTTCTGATTGCGGGGTATGTTTAAAAAGAGATTCTAAACTATGTATATCGTACGTATGAATATTAATATGAGTATGAGGATATCATCTTTTAGTAAGGACAGAATGGAGAATTAAAGAAGAAAAACAGTTTCCACTGCATTTGACAGACAAAACAGCACGCGTTTATAATATTATTTAATTACTTATAACAATTGGCAAAACCCAATAGTTGCCAAACTAAATTAAAGGAATGCAAAAAAGCATCAAAACGGTGGACAAACACACACAAAAGAAAAGAAAACCAAACGGAATAAGATGAAAAGAGAAAAGTGAGATCAAACAAAACACAAAAATAACAAGGAAACCAGGCTACATGAGGTTCATTCTAAATCAAAACCAAATTTTTATCAAGCATTATATTTGGAATTCAATTAAAAGTGCAAAGACTACAACCTGCCAAACTTAAATAAAATCAAATTGTCCGAACATTATGATATAGGGTTTCGGCGAAAAAGCCGTCAACTTTTTCGAAGTACTGTTTTGACGGTTTTTGATCATGTTTATGGAATTACAATCACTAAACCAGGTGTTTATATAATTTAAAGACTGTTGTCTTCATGTACGCCAAAAATTGTGATATTTTGACATGTGTAAATATACAAAAACTTGCAGTAAAAATGGACCATCGTCTTACTCCTGAAAAAGAACAGTAGTCTGTAAAAACGCAAGCTTGGTTGTGACATAGATCATGTTCTAATCATATTTGACCGAATGATTGGAATTGATCTTTATCAAATAGATTCCGAAAAAAGTTCAGTAAAGATTTAAGAATCAAAGTACTACTAGTGTAACACTTTCCTTATAGGTAATTCACCGTGATTTAGCAGCAAGGAATGTGCTTGTAGGCAGAGGGTTTGTATCAAAGGTTGCAGACTTCGGTATGTCTAGAGAAGACGATATATACGTTCAGACTTCATCGGTAAGTATATATCTTTATCAGACTCAACGAATGTGCTTTTCGTAAAGAAATAAATAGTAATTTTGAGCGTTTTGAGACGTCATCTTAAAAAGATTGTGCTCTTTTTGGTAAAAAGGAATGATACGAAGGAAGTATATGTGGTTCATGACAAGGGCGATTAACAAAAGTGGTGCGGCCTGTTGATTATTAGTTATCAAAAATAAGTAAACAAATAACCCGCAGAAGAAAGTTGTCACTTAAAACGAATATATACAGTACTATTTTATGGTTGTAATGCTAGGGCCATAATAAAACACATCAAATTAATCTAAATTAATTGATTTTTAGTTTTTGGCTGAAAAGTGGTGCGTCCAAAGCCACAGTTTATGGCAAAGAACTCAGCCAATTAGGTGCAATAGGTCACCATATATTACTGACTGGAATCTAAAGGACCAGAATATCTCTATCTGCAGTGTCAATTTTCACAGAGGGTTTAGTCTTCTTTATAACATGAAACGTCACACGTAATGGAGATAAAACCCACTTTTTATCTTGCAATTAATACAGCAAATTATCACGTTAACGTCTCATATTTGCATGTGACTCTATATCTATTTTATCTGAATAAATATAGTATAACTGTCCGATATTCTTCCATTTTTTTCACACTTGGAGGGCACATTTTTCTTCAGAGGCTGCTTATATGAAACACATATTGCGATGTTCCATTCGCACGATAAAAGCAGTTTTCTTTTTTGTCTGTTTCGTTTTGTTATATTTTAAAGCGCCGTGTACCGACCCGATGGCTCTCAATAGAATCGATGACAAAAAGGATTTACTCAACTAAAAGTGATGTGTAAGTTTTAACAGCAGTATTAAAGTTGTTGAGGAATGGAACCGTCATAATAATATTTATATATATAATTTAAAATATTTGCAAGGCTGTTACAATTTATAATGTGTTTGTTTTACCACTTTGTCTTCTTTTCTTCGCTTCTGTCGTTGAAAATAATAATGTTCACATCAGATTGTATTCTGTGTTTGTGTGGCAGCAAGAAATCAAAAAATAATACAAAAATGTGGTTCTTGAAGAAATTGATGAAGTAGTTACTTTGAATGTAATGAGATAAACGCAGATCGAATTCAAGAATTGAAACCAGATACCGAATAAGAAAACCTACACAATAAATAATATTTTAACATCGATATTGCTTTATATTTTGTGTTTCGTACACTCTTCTTTTCTTTTTTCTTTTTGTCCAGGTGGTCGTTTGGAATCCTGCTTTGGGAAATTGCAACTTTCGGTAACGTTTTCGTTATGTTATCATGAAGTTAATATTACATTACAATACAAATATGGGTAGGCCTATCTAACATACATTTAGTCAACAAACCGAAAAGAACAACTTGCGCGTGATCCGCAAATGTGAGTTTGTCAAGCGATAGTTAGCAGTATTCCAAGTAGTAGGTTCTGTATCACAAGAGTGCTACAAGTTATTGACTTAAGCAAAAGTTCAAACTACCATGCTGTCATGTAACGACAGATGGATATGTGCCAGAGCAGTGCTGGTCCCGCAGCACTTATTGGTATTACTACTGTTTTACATGCAAATATTGTGTGTTGTTTAGCCCAAAATGTCACATTTATGGTGTATGAATGGAATAAAATCATTGATTATCTAAAAAACGAGATGTTCTATCATTTGACAAACATTTTATGGGTGATTGAGCTGCTCATTTTTGCCTACACTACCTTTTAACATTTACCAAGTCAAAGTGAGGCAGATTTTTTAGATGATTTCTAAACTATTTTTGCGTTCCAAGGGAAAACAATCAAATATGAGCAAACATTAAAGAAAGAAAGAGATTTTTGCGTTGATAAATTTTGTTGAGAGACATCAAAAGTAGTACAGATCTATTTTTAAGCTGCTAAACCAATATTTCAAGTACTTTTAAGATGCTGTAATCAACTGGTATGATGCTGTAATCAACTAGTATGTCATCTAATGGCAACCCCCATGTACTAATAGTGGTCCTGGGCGGTATCAATTTGTGGTGTGGAATCTTAAGACTTAATTTTGTGACGTATTTAGTTTAGCACGTGCGTTATGGCTCCAAACAATGATCACACTGATGATAGGACCAAAGAATACTTTGATAGGACCAACCTGACTCTGATGTAGCCATACTACCCCACTACGGCTTGTTTGATGAGCTTTACCCATGCAAAATTACATCCGGCTTGTGTGAGTGTATCTGCTGCTTCTGCAATATCTATTTATGGCAAAAGTAATGACTGTGGCCACGCCCTATCATGTTATGTACATATCACGCCCTAGCATTATAATTATAGAACCCATGCTTCGAACAAATGTTTGTTTAAATCTAAGGTTGAAAAAAAAAAAAACCAGTTTCAACAGTTAATTCTTGGAGTATGATAATACCCGTTTCCAAAACTATTTTGCACTTCAAGAAGTGTCGGAATAAAACTTTTTTCAGTCGTACTATATATGTCAGTTTTTTTTTTTTTTTTTTTTTTTAGATTTAGGCATTCAAACACGCTAAAGAGTTGTTCATCACCAATCAACAACGATGTATTCATGCGTCCACGTATTGTTATCGCGCCAGGATGGCTTTAGCTACCCGAGCGTGATTTGGTATCTTTTGATTCTTCAAACCTTCTTGAACATAATTCTTTAAGTTTGAAAAATATTTTTGAGACCTTTTGGAGCACGTTATTTCTGCAAAATTCGTTATTTTTCAATTGCATGTGAATGTTCTCAATTTATGTTTTCCAAGAAGCCAAATTCAAAATTTCGTACCTTAGGCTAGGAATGTCAGTTTCCAAAACTTCAAGCACCCCCTGACAGCTGAAGTTGTTTAGATTATAGATGATGAAAAAAATTCTCTGCCCAGAAGTTAGTGTTTTTGACAGCACACGTCACATATATCTTTTTAAGTGTAGTCTTTAGTTTGTTTAATTTAAGAATGCGTCTTGAACAATCACATGCACGTATATTATTAACATTATGTTTTCATGTTTTGATTAATTTCAATAAAAGGTGGCACGCCATACCCGGACATGGAAACAAAACAGTTGGCTTATCAATTGACAAGTGGATACAGAATGTCAAAACCGGAAAACTGTGAAGATGATATGTGAGTGACCTAGCAAAGAATTGTGTCCTGCCCTGAAGCATACTTGCTTTCAATAGCATTCAGCCGTGGTTCGCGATTAATATCAACTTAAATATAAAGGATTATATTGTGCGTAGACCTAAAAATCAATTCAAGATTAGTCCAACTCATGCTCATAAAACTAACTAACTAACTAAAGGTTATTCAGGACTCATGTCTTAAGAAGTTTTACGCTAGTCCTATATGTCAGAATCAACCAGCTGTAAAAGGAACAATATCCAAATACAACAGTGATCATAGCCCACCTACAAATCCATTCATAGCATAATAGCGTGTTGCAAGTAGAGGTTCTGTCTTTTTTCCCCTTTTTTGGGGGTAAAACAAGAATGTAAATTTTAATAATCAAAGGAATATTTGTAAGAATAGTAAAATTGATTATTCCATATATATTCCCCTCATAAGGTACCAACTGATGCTACAATGCTGGCAGGAGGATCCTGCTGCTAGACCTACATTCAATGACATCGTTGGCATCTTGACTGGCATGGCGTCTGAAGAAAAGGTACCAGGAAACTTGTCATACGACACCTGCTTAAAGTTTAATATAAGAATATAGTATCACTAAATTTCAAACATTGACATCCAAATCTACAAATTTACTATCTAAGGTTGCCTTCATAATGATGTTTTCTATTTGTTTTTTAAATTGACTTCATTTAAGGTCTGGATATACTTCGTCATTTTCGTAGTCATTTTCATTCAGAATTTTTCTTGTGGTGTTAAATTTTCACCACTATGCTAATTTTTTTATTAGGAATGAACGTTTTCATTGTAATTTTTTCCCATGGTGTAAATTTTTGCCATGGTGTAAAATGTTTACCAAAATGTTCATAATGGTGAAATATTTTTCGAATTACAGAATATTTTGTAATGATAACTCATCTGTAGTATTTTGATAATTCATAGTACATCACTTTCATTTTGTAATCGTTGTTTTTAAACAATACCATAATTAGCTTAGCATATTCATTTGGAATGTTTGCCACTGTATTATTTTTTAAAATTATAATTGGAGCTTTAGTCAATCATTCCGATCGATAATATTGTCTAGAGACTCGAGGCCAATATGCAATCAGGTGTGTGGATTTTACAAATGGTAAAAACGACGAACTGTATCTGTAATAACCAAGGAAGTTATAGGGGGGAACCGTCTTTCTCCGCCATCTTGTGTCGCTCATGGAGCAGAGTTATTGTACCTCCGGATATATTCGGAATTTGACCCGATATCCAGGCAGATCGCGTAAATCTTCACTTGACGCATATACAGCGTGTGCATTTTGTTTCACGCACAAACCGTGTCTGCGTTTCATGTAGCGTGCATTGCGACTTGCTCTGATTAAAGTACGCTAATTTTCCCGCTAATCCGTTGCGAAGACTCTCGAAGTGTTGCACGCGGAGCCGTAAAATGCCGGAGGTACAATAACTCGCCCTCCATGAGCGACAATCCAAGATGGCTGCCGTCCCATAGGATTTACACGGTGATGAAATCAAAATGGCGGAGAGTACCGGTTCCCCTTTATAACTTCCTTGGTAATAACAAAGAAATTTATTTTTTTATTTTTCAGATCTACATGTCAACTTGTTATTACTCTAACTTCAAACATGCTGTGATTTGCACTGAGAAAGATGACAAATAATCATATAGGCTACGAGGCGTAATGTTGTCGCCAATCTGATGTGTTTTGACTTGTTCGTGTTTTTTTTTTATTAGCAAAAAATTAGCTACTGAAACTGAAGATTTCAAAATAATAGTATAGAAGGACATACTAGTAATACAATAGTAAATCAATTAGATATTGATAACAGTATATATACAGCGCAGAAAGTATTTTAGGATCACGTCCGAAAACAAGCGGGGTAAGGTTGCTTATGGACATCCAACTTGAAACATATAATCCCGACAAACGATTCCCTTGAAATATTTGTGAAAATGTTAATGAGCGCCACCATTTATGCTAATGATCTCAAAGTGACATTCGTAAAAATAAATATAAATTTGATCCGGTGTAAAAGGAATCACAGTCCCCTGATTTTTAACATTGTCCAGGTTGTGCAATAAAGTAGATAAAGTAAATAAAATAGGCTAACAACTCTCACGTAACATTAGTTTCACGCTTTACTCCGTAATGGTCTATAGAAGGCGAACTTTGATTCCAGGGGGACCTTGATTACTTAAGAAGTCACCCCCTAAAAATGTGTCAATATTCGTTCGGAGGAAGATCGCCATAAGTATACGTGGGCCGCGGAGAGAGAAGGATGCAGTTGTCGTCTTCTACATGTATCTCATTGTGGCATATCTGATGTATAGGCTACTATTTGTATACATCACATATGTTACAATGAGCAACATGTACTAATCGACAACGGCATCCCTTTTCTCAAGTAGATGACTTTACTCACTGATCATAACATGTAAATATAATAATGTCTATGCAACAAATCATAACCAATTTAACTTGACAAAATCATTCTTGGTTGGAACGTCAGACCCAATGATTAAGGAATTGCTAGATTGCATGTTTTTTTTTGGAATGTAAAACATCAAGACACATTACTCTAGGTTAGACCTGATTTCAGTGCCTTGTCCTACATCCACCCAGTGTCCAACATTGTTTAGCCACAGCCTCGCCCAGGCACCTTCTGAATGCTGAAGTTTATATCATATAATATCTATACAAAAATCAGGAGATCTCAGTGAGCAATAACTGAATCAACCCTAGTTCAATTGAAGCAGAGAGCTGTTTGTCATTGTTCTCGACTATGCTCTGAGAGAGGCCATAACAAAAAAAAAGAAAAGGAGCTTGGGTTCCAACTGGAAAGACGACAGTGTCGGAGAATAGGTCCTAAAGTTCTGACTGATCTAGATTTTTGGATGAAATCGCATTACTGTCTGGGGAGATATATCAATCGCGTGAAGTATTGCTTTAGAGTGGAAAGGTCGGTAGCCAAAGTTTGTCTGGCATGAATGGTGGGAAAAACAAAGGTTTATGACACCATAATCAAATTGGACATAAAAACCGCCAACGGCACAAGCCTACAAGTGTTTGAGCTTGGATGGAAGCACTGAAAACAATATCAAATTTATTAAGCTTCTTGATGGAGAGCATGCAACAAAGTCTCAAAGATCTGGAAGTTCAAACTCATTCGTGTTTTCAAACTACGCTTCTTCTCTGCAACAGTTAAGTCAGTGCTGATAATTTGAATATGAATCTTGGACTCTAATACCTAAGCTTTATAGCCAAAGTTCTGAATGTCCTTTATACTATATAGAATGTTGAGAACTGGGGTCAAAAGGTCACTAACAAAGAGCTATGTGGCAAACACCTGAAGCTGTCAGATAAGATCAGAAAACAGAGATCAAGATTTGCAAGCCACAGCCAAGAGTCAAAGCATGGAAAAGGAACACCTGGGAGGCCAGCCTTGACATAAGTTGACATCCTCGAGCAAGTCACCTTACACTTTATAGAATCTCTTACACCTGAACAATTATGTTCAAATTCAAATGCAAATTCTGGACAAATAAATTTATTGAATGTTAATATCAGAAGCCTTTCGAAAAATGTTGATGCCTTCAAAGAATGCATTACAGTGTTGAATTACAAATTTACTGCAATTTGTATTTCGGAATCCCATTTAAAAGACAAACCACATGAGTTTTACAATATAAACGGATATACTATAGAATACATGATACACATACACTGGTCGTGAGAAGGATGGGGTGTGCCTATATACCCTAGTAAAAATCGAGTACAAAAATAGTAAAACATTCCTAAGGTGCATATTTGGAACATCATTTAAGTACAATTTGAGTACATTTATAGTACACACATTTGTACTATATTTGTACTAAAACTGTACTATAATTGTGTTCCAAATGTGCATCTCAGGAATGTTGTACTAGAATTGTACTCGATTTTTTCCAGGGTATATATGATCAATCACGTGACTTACGTCACGTGACCAATGTCTCTGATCAATAACTAGCGGCATTTCACCAGTCTAACATTTGAGTGAACAGGGAATAGTGCTACATTCCGAAAGCTCTCAAAGGTGAGCAATATTTTGCTTTGAGTATCAGTTTAAATTCTTCAACACGTATATATGATCATGTGAAATATAATTTTAGAAAAGATTTTTGTCATGCTAATTCAAACTTTAAATCCTGCTTTGTTGAAATTGAAAGTGAAAAGAAGAAAATCATTGTTGGAGTTGTATACACAAAAATAATTTACATTACATGATACTTCAAATGGTTATTTTTCAAGAAAAAAGTCTCTGTGAGTAAAACTTGAAATTGTTTGAGAAAGTCAACACCACGCTTTTAAAAAGTCTTCTCAGTTCTAAACTGTCCAAAAAGTGAACACGCCATTGAAATTACATATAAATTATCGCACCCATGATAAACCACATGCCTGGTCAGACATGCAGAAAAAGCCTTATTTGAATAACAATGAGTTATGTCATAATGGTCATGTACACTCAAGGTTGACTGGGTATGATGATGTGCTATATAATTTCAATGGCGTGTTTTGTTTTAGGATTTGGGACAGGTTTAAACTGAGCAGATTTTTTAAAAGCGTGGTCTTGAGTTTCTCAAACCATTTCGAGTCTTACGCAAACAGACTTTTATCTTGAAAAAGAATCAAAGTATCATGTAATGTAAATTATTTTTGTGTGGGCATGGTATATTCGGAACTATATAGCGGCAAAGGTTTGTCATTTTTGGCTTCAAAAAGCAAAGTTAAATTTGCTTTTCTCGTAATAAAAATGTGTTTTATAATTGTAGTGGGCCTTCCACCACCAAACCTTATGATTATTTTGTCCAATTTTGTTGAAGATCTGTAGATTTTGTGAGCCTTCTTGTCAGTCGAATCGACACTTCCTTTTGTGCTTGTTCAACAATCCAACGTCGCTGCAGGTGACCTGTTTACTGACTGGTCTTCTATTCAGTCTCGAAGTGTTACGTGTAATCCGATTATCACCCTAACAACTGGTTCACGCTTTCTAGTTTTGAACCATGATCGAAATGATCACCATATAAAAGTATCGCATACATTGTTGTCAGGGGATGTGCGTGAACCAGTCACAGGGGAGATTACATAATCACTACGATACTGAATAACAGTTACTGATATTACTGATCACATGCCGACTATTTTGTCTTCCAATATTAATGTTAATATAAAAAAGTAATGTACTAAATATGTCATATTATAAGAGAAAACTTTGTGAAGCTTATATAAATAGATTTAAACAAAAGTTATCGAGTGTAAATTGGCATGAGATCTTAAGGAATGATGATGTAAATACAGATTACAATACATTTATTGATTAGTTCAACGTGCTGTATGATGAATGTGTACCAGTAAGGAACTGTCAATAGGAAAACGAAAGGCCTTTTAAAAGTATAAACACACTGTTAGAACGTTGGGCAAATAATTTACCCAACGTTGGTTCAACTATGAACAACCCAACTTCTGGGCAAATAATTACCAACGTTGCGTACAATGTTGGCTAATTACCTAACTGTTGGGTAAAAGTTTTAGCTAATTACCCAAATATTAGGTAAAATTTCATCAACAGTTGGTTAATATTATTTACCCAACAATTGGGTTGTTCATAGTTTAACCAACGCTAAAAAATTGCCCAACAGTATAACAGTGCAAGAAAAAAATTGTATAAACAGTATATTAAAAATTCAAGCAAGCTAAATTTACATGAATTCACAACATACAACAACATACTTTATATGCTTATACGTAAAATAAAACACGTTTACAAAATTCGAAAAATCTAAAAACGACATGAAAAGGATATTGAAAGAATTTAACGGTATTATAGCAAAAGGTCGTAAACAATCACCTCAAACAAAATTTATAGATGACAATGGAAAACCAATATCAAACGCTTGTGATATTCCAATTCAATTTAATGAGTTTTTTGTAAATGTGGCTAAAGCATGCAGCAGAGATTCGATATTCTAGAAAACATTATTATGGATATATTAGTGATATAAGGTCTAGTAGTATGTATATGAAACCAATTATCGAGGCAGATATCCTAAAGATAATAGACAAATTTAATTCAATTAAAAGGGCCGGTCACAATAATATAAGAACTTACATTATAAAGAAAGTAAGCAACGAAATTGCAAAGCCACTGATAATCATATTTAATACGTCATTCCCAGGATGTCATTGTCATCAGAAGTTGTTCCAAAAAAATTCCATGCTTTTAGGAACACATAATATGACATCAGTGGAGGCACCGAACGACCTTGACATTGTATTAATTGATACCAAACTTGAAAGGGTAAAATCCATAAAGTTTGTTGGTGTTTTAAAAGATGAAAACTTGACGTGGAAAAATCATATTGATTGTATATCAAAGACCATATCTAGAAATATTGGTGTCATGAACAATTTTAACCATTATATTCCACATCGTATACTTCATACGCTTTACTGTAGTTTAGTTCTACCATACCTTAATCATAGTATAATTATATGGGGTAATACATGTACGTCATACCTTGATAAACCTATAAAATCACAAAAGTGGGCAATTAGAACTGTCTCTAATAGCCATTACATGAGTCACTCTGGTCCAATATTTGCTATTTGCAAAAAAACTTTAGTCTAGTAAATCTGTTTGTGTGACGTAGACAAAATTGCAACACAAGATGTTTTGGCTGAAATTACCTGTTGATGACCTCCAAAACAACATATTCAAAATGTAGGAAAATGTAAGTTTGTCAAAAATGGGTAATTTGCATAAAATGGCTGCCAAAACAGGGGGGTGAAAATTCAAATTGGTCAAATTTTGTTCAAAACCACACCGGCATGTTCCTCTCATCATAAAAAACGGTATGTAAAATTTTTTCGAAACACACTCAAATGTAACCATAGATTTAAATTTGAGCCTGTCCATTGTCTTATTATGTTTGCGCTTCATGTTTTTTTTTTCTTTCCTGTGTTATTGTTTCGTTTGATTGTTATTTTTAGCTATTGACATATAACTCCTCTTGTATAGGGGTGGACCATTATCAGATCTTTTTGGTCTCCCGGCCACTCCTCCATATATGTGATGGCTCACCCCGAAGGGGGGGGGGGGGTTGAAGATGATATGAATTTTGATTTGTTTCATTTCATTTGTTGTAGTATTTTCTAAGCTTTAAAATGACACCTAACTTGTTGAAATTGATCAAGGCGATCAAAGTTTACAACAGAATATCTGCTGAAAGTTCTTATTGTTTTCGTTATTTTTTGCCGCCTATTTTCATATGTTTCTTGAAAAGTGTTCTGTATCAAAGTCCCCCTTTTCGGGTTGAGTCTTTACATATTATTGTTTTTGTTTTTATCTATTTGTTTCTTGTAATATATATGGAAATAAAGAAACTTACTTGAAGCACCTTAAATGAAGTTGCCATGACAGACAGGAAACTCTAGAGGCCACTCACTGTTCGATTGGACCTCTCGGAATAAGTAAGGGACCACTTCAAAATCCAAACGCCGATTCTGAGAGGTTGCTATTGTTCTGAACAATGGCAACCGCCCAGAACTGCGGGTTACGGGAGGTCAGACGCCAGTTGAGTTTTGAAGCGGCCCATTAGTAAGCCCTTAGTAAGTAAAATGGCGGTTTTTTCTACTCTCTGGGATGGTTCATAGTGAATCTGCATCTCAATAAATAAACTTTGACTATCTGATTAAATTTTTGTTCAATTTCATGTAATTTAATTTAATGTTGTGTTTGATATATTTTATGTTTAATAATATAAGCCTTTTTTTGGGTATAAATGGCTACCTTTTGCATATACTTTCAACCATGTTTGGTAACATTTATTATATACCGCATGAAAACATTCTTGTCATTTGATTGGTTGACACTGCATTAGACTGTCAAAAATATTTGGTATATTTCCTGCTTGACATCATAGCCGGGCATTATTTGTCAATAAAAACGTGATATTGCCCTCGTGTGACGTCACCGCAGGGCAATATCAGCTTTTTGGTTTGTTTACGTTCTGACATGTTCGTCTTGCCGTAGCGTAGTTTCATCAGTCAGTGAAATAAACAAAATTGACCAGATGGATGAGTTCAAACAATTAATGGATGAATTGACTGCATGATATAGTGCTTTTTCCCAGCTTTCGGATGATCCTCAAGCATGCAAGCGCTGCTTGCCTTTGCTTTGGCGAGAGCTACTCAGCTAGGCCTAGGCCCTAGGCTAGGCTAAGAATGCAGGCACGGTAAGCTTAACTGGCAGTAGGCCTATGGATATGTACTTAGTTTTATCAAGTGAGTTTACGCAAGTCATCAAATGACAAGAATATTTTCATACAGTATATAAAACAAATATTTACTGCTCTTTATTCGAGCAATTGTGCAAAATATCTACCCTAGGCCCACGGTCTCCAGTCACCTTGGGTAGATATTTTGCACAATTGCCCTCATGAGCAGTAAATATTTGTATACTATTATATTTTCAAAGTTTAAATTGTATAACGTTTGATGTAGATTTTATTCTATGTGTTTTGTGCTTTTTACTGTTGATATACATGTCTTGAATAAATTCAAATCAGATTCAAATCAAATCAAATCAAAACTTCCAGGAATACGCGTTGATAAATGCTTAACAAATAAGTGGTCAGTGGTGTCCCTATGTATCCAACATTAAGAAGAATATCTCAGAAATGTATTATTTTGTACTTACAATCTGCAAATGTGAGTGAAATGTTATTGAATAATTCCAATGCAAAGTGAGTTTCCGATTTTTTTTTCATCATTTTGGTTCTGTTGAGATTTATGACAAGAGATTCGACATGAAATTCCTTCGTAAAAGCGCTTGACCACCAACAGACATGTGCAAGACTTGACCACTTAAATGTTAACATGGACAATCTCATCGATTGTATATAAAAAACTTAGGAAAGAAACTTACGAGTTATAAACAAGCTAAAACACGCCATCGTAGCTGAGCTGTACTTTAATATAACCATATCTATCCGATGCTATACGATGGTGTACTTTAATTAATGGGGCACACATGTGAATCAGTCTAGGCAAAGTAATAAGCAATACGAGCTGTTTCAGAAAGACATTATTTATCTCATGAGGCACCTTTATTTGTAAAACCAAACTTGCTTACTGTTACTGATGTGTATACACTCAACTAGGGATTTGTGATGACTCACCCCGAAAAGGGGGACTTTGCGACAAAAAAAACCCGCAAAAATTTAAGAAAATAATATGATTTTCTGTTGTACAATTTTATCGTCTTGATCAATTTCAACAAGTAAGGTGTCATTTTTTTAGCTTAGAAAATGCCGCAACAGATGAAATGAAAAAAATCAAAATTGATATAATCTGGAAAGTCCCCCTTTCGGGGTGAGCCATCACATTAATTTTATGATTAGATTTTCCATTACGATTTATCAACTGCACTAAACAGTATTGTTCACGATTACCATAATAATCTTCGTAGTGTAGCGAAGACTAGATTTTTTCTTATCGTAGCTTTCGTTCATTTGGTCTAATTCGGTGGATCAATTCACTTAAGAAATTACCGTAATTTTCAATTCACTGTAAGAAATTACCGTAATTTTACGTTGCCCGTTAAATCCGAGTTCAACCGAAAAAAACCACCCCGCAATAGCTGTATTTATACAGTATTTTTTGTAAATGTATTTATATGATTAGAATCTGTAATAATACTGTAAGTTACAATATTATGACAGAATACGGTAACATATCTGCAAATCAATAAATAAATCTGAAAAGATACGGGCATTCTACTAGCAGTGTGGTTGCCAGTAAAATACCGTATTTTAAAATAATGTATTTAATTGGCAGTTTGGATTCAAGAAACATACCGTTTTTTCAACAGTTTTGGCATTTTTTGAGGAAATTTATTAACGAGTTAAAGAATTTGAACAATAAAAATACCTGAAATACAGATAAGTTTGTAGCGTTACGTTTACTTTTACGGTTGAACTCACATTACGGGCAATGTAAAATTATGGACATTTCTTACAGGGGAGCTAAAGCAACAGAAGAATTTATAACTGACAAACATTTCCGTTACCAATTTAAAGTATTCAAAATATACTATGAATATAAAAACGTCTCGCTCGGCTGAATGTCATATTTACTACTAGTGATTTCACGTCCATTATCAAGGTCAAAATGACGCCTAAAGACTACTTCGAAAAAGTTAACCCTTTTTCGCCGAAACCTCATGATTTCATGATGTTCGAACAATTCGACTGGTTTCAAATTTTGACTGATTGTAGGCTTGATACTTCTTATTGAATTACAAACAATATTTTATAAATATGCTGAGTTGATTTTGAAAGATAATGTAACAAACCCGCGTTGTTTTGCCCGTAAATCCGGACGTGAATTACGACTCTGAGTTCGCCCTGTTTGTGCTGTGAATTGCCTGTTTTAAGTATCTACATTATCTACATTTTTCTGATATACGCAGTCGCATAATTTACTTACAAATTGAGCATTCCAATGATGCAAAAATTGCAATTTTTATGTAAACAAAAGAAAAACACGGCATTCTAATGTTTATGTTTTAGATTTCAGTTTTCAACGCTGCCTTGAAAGCTCAGCGGTAGATCCCTCGCTTCGTAATGCATGGCTAACCCCTGCCATAATCCATGGTTCGAGTCCCCGCAAAGGCAGTGGAAACTTTTTATCTTTTCATGATTAAAAATTGTTAGGATTCACATTTTCCTGATCAGATTGATTCAGTTTACTCTTAAGATTTGCATAATTAATGACATAATTACTTAATTATGATAACCTAAATTAGACACTTCATTTAACTGTTTAATGGGTGAACGAATCACTTCAGAGTTGGTGTGTGTGTGTGTGGGGGGGGGGGTGTCTGTGTGCGTTCAGCAAGACCATTTTTTTAATTTCAATAAAATCATTGCCAAACACTGCCTGCATGGATATTCATGCCCTTTGAATATGTTATCAAAGCAATTTCCTCCCCAATGTCGCCCAATATATATCCTCAAACGACTTTTCAAATTGCAAACAATTGTCATTTTAGCAAAATCAAAAGCAGCCATTTTCAAAAAATAGAGTCCGTTTAAAACCCTAGTGTTAAAACGGTAACGATAAAATCCCCATTTATGTGAATTGGGAAAAAGGGTATATTTTGGCTTATTTTGGTTTCAGAAAGAATCACCATTTAAGGGGGAGGGGGGTTTGACAAACTGTGGTCACGCTATGCCTACAGAATTATACTTGAGTGGTTCCCGGGCAAAATGGTCCATATTACATTTTGTGTGTCTTTTTTGATAAAAGGGGCTTCATGTGTCTTCAATTTTTAATTGACAAAATGGTCCACATTTTGTGAAATTTTGCGTGTCTGTTTATGATAAAATGGGTAATTTTTAACGACATTTTAGATGGCTTTCTTGTATTTCTTTTGACCAAATGAGATTTCCTGATTTTCCACCGTCTAAAGCCTGATCACTGCATGGATCTCTGCCTTTGACTCGGCATGTTTTCTCTCCAATGAACACAAACAGATGTCAACTTCAAAATGCGTAGGAAAAGGTGCAGAATTATGTTTTAATTTTTCTTTCTCAATTAGGCGTGATGTTTGTGAATGAGATGCATTTATTAAGTTGCTTGTATAAATAATATTCCATTTTGGAGAAAAACAATGGTAAATCCATTGCTCAAAACCACACATCCAATTTTCAAGCAACAAAGCTCATCTATTGAACTGCCCGAATAATAGCATCTCGAATGCGATTGCCTAAAAGCAGCGCGCCGATTTGCATATTTCCGTCAACACCCGTAGGACCGAGTGTTTACCGATCACATCGAAAGTGGTGCTTTTCGGAGAAGGAGATATTTGCCATTGAATTAAATGGGCTGTGCAGGGATCGATGAAATTTCTCTTACTAACTGAAATGACCATTGCTGGAATCTCACGTGATATTGTGGAGAAAACATGCTTTGACAAAATATTCAAAGGACATAAAGATCCATGCAGGCAGAGTTTGGTTTTCTATTAAAATTATCAGGAAATGGCCAGTTAGGGTGAAAAATAGTTCTTTTGAGCTACCAAATATTTGGTGCAACAAGTCTTTTGTTATCTTATAATCTGATATATAGTTCCAATGTATTTTTAATAAATAACGGAGGCTTGTGATAAAAAATCAATACTACCACATTGTGGAGTATGGGTCAAAACATAGTTCTTTTGAGCCACCAAATATTTGGTGCAACAAGTCTTTGTTATCTTATAATCTGATATATAGTTCCAATGTATGTTCTATTAATAACGAAGGCTTGGTGATAAAAAATCAAGTATTTGGTGAAATGTTTGGTGATTTACAACACCAATTATCCGTTATTGATTAGAAGATGCATTGGAATTATATTAATAGATTATAAGATAACAAAGACTTGTTACACACAATATTTGGTAGCTCAAAAGGAACTATAATTTGGCCCTATTTGGTGAAAATGTTTGGTAAGAAACAACACCAATTATCCGTTATTGATTAGAAGATGCATTAGAATTATATTACTAGATTATAAGGTAACAACAAATAATTTGACCCTTACTGTGTGCAGTGGTTTCGTTCACCCATTACGTAACAGGTAATTGACAGGTAATTAACGGTATGCAATGAGTAAATGTCGATCGTTTAAAGTTTAAACCTGTCGAGCATCATTTTATCAGTTTATGCTGATTATCTCAAAAACGACGTGACCGATTTAATTTTTTTTGCAACACAACATGCACAATCCCTTGACAATTACATAAAGCACCTTTTTTGGATTATGTTGTATTTTTAGCGCTACGCGCAATAAACAAAACACAGGGTCCAAATGCCAACCCCCTTATTCACTTTAGCATTAAGTCTGTAATTATCTACCTTTTACATTTAAAATTCAAATCTCAAAGATAAATTATATTTTCCGATTCCTTTTTGGATTAAAAATATTTTAGACTCTATGAAAAGTGTATTTTAAATCTAGAGACTGTTAACTAAATATTATGTTCTTTGAAAAGATGAAAGTTTTGTCTTTTTAAATTGAATTATGCATTATGACACAGCTTATTGACAAAATAAACTGGTAGTATATAACTGTAAGTCAACTGCAGTGTGTGCTCTAGCACAATAATGATCAACACGGAATGTCAAGTTCACATTTATTGTAGCTTAGTCAACCATATCATTTCAATTCAAATCAATTCAGAATTAACCACACAATATTGGTTGGAACAGTAAATATTTGACCTTTTAAATATATACCTATTTCCTCTTTTCAATATGAGTGTCTGCTAAAATGGCGTATTCTGTCGGAAATATATGTCGTTTTTCACAAAATGGAGTTCAATATTTATTCTTATTCATTTTGGTGACACGTCAGATTTACGGTAAGTCTGTTGGTCCAAAGCGATAGATATTGCAAGCATTTTTACATTCTTTTCAAGTACATTTTTGCTTGTACGTTTGATCTGTTTCATATTACTATACTACATTTTAAATTACACTCTTAGAAACAATGGTTCCAAAAAGGTTCTAAGTTGTTATGTATGTGGATCCCCGCTCTAGAACCCTACAAAAAGGGTTCCTGAAAATGTATGCACCCTTTGGAGAACCATTAAAGGTTCTACAGGTTACATTGAGAACCTTCAGAACCTTTAATGGTTCTTTGTGAGCACCAACGAGGGGTTCACATACAGGACATAATTAGAACCCTTTTGTTACCTTTTTTTCTAAGAGTGTACTATAATATTATCCCTTTTGTATTTTTTATTATATTTCTATCAAATTAAATAGGAAGCAATGTTGATTTGATGTCTATGACTACTACACCATACGGCGCTCCTGATAAGAATTTTCCAAATAACGTCGTCGATATAACACAACTACCCACGTTTTCGTGCCTCCTTAGTCAACCGGACGGAACCCAAATAACTTACGTCCAAACAGGGAGGCACGTACTACGTGGAAGTAATGCTTCAAACAATATATTGGCTCTACCTATTGGTATCTTAACAACACAAAACAACAAAGTAAGGGTAACATACTTACCTGACACACAAGAAGCAGAAGGAGTATTTTATTGTCAGTTTAGTAGCAATGGACGAAGCACCAGGGTGCCAGTTACTGTGGTTGATTTATCAGGTACGTGGATGTTGATAATTATGAGTGGTAATCTACCTTAAGGCGGTGTAACACACGACCGCATAGAGCCAAAACGTATGAATAGCGTACATAGTTTAGGCTATACGCTGGCAAAGGTCATATAAGATGAAGTTATCCATACAATAAACGTATTGACTAACGAACATGAAACGAATAGACTGTAGGCCTACGATGACCGTACGACTTGCGGATAAGAAGCGGAAAAGTTGTCTCGTCTCACTGATCAACGCCGAATGAGAACCGAACGTGTGACGTACAAAACTAATAAGTATGAGGAACGTATAAAACGAATTAGTAACGCACGAGTAGGCACAGAGACAATCTCCAAGTAAGATCCCCACTTGAAGATCATGCCTCTTCACACTTTACGGTTCGCAAGTTTCATTATAATGTCAAAACATAACAACATACTCAACGTACGCAAAACGCATTCCAACCGGATGGATAACGGATTGAACGTGTTTTGCAGAATGCATAACGAATACCACTGAACAGTCAAAACCGTGAACATAATTCTTACGTTTTCGTATATACGATGATGTGTGATACCGCCTTTGTGTATAAGAGAGTGTTGTTAATTAGTGTAGCGACCAACCCTTTTGTTCAATTTTATGTATTGGACGTCAATAACATTAGTCTGAGGTACCTGGATCTGATTTTTGCAAGGTTTCATATGAGGAATAATAGACTAATTAACATGAAATTTGCATAAAAATGCGTGCCTGATAAAACTTATTTATATCAGTCATAACTTCAAAACAAATAGAGAATGAAATTGAGTTGTGTCGACGATGCCAGTATTGTCGACAAAATGCTAGTCAAAATAGCCCTATGTAATGAGCAAGTACAACACTTCAATTGGATGGAAATATATAAATGTTGAGAACTTCTGATCATGTGCACACGTGCATTTTGTTTTATTTCTTTAAAGTAAGCATGGTTCATTTGTAGGTAGGATTAAAACTTGACAAAGACCAAGCAAAATACCACTGAGGTTTGTTTCACATACATTTGACAATAATTAACGCCATGGTTGTTTTTAAATTTATATTTGTTTTGCTAATGTTAGAAATCAAGCAATTGAGCTATTAGAAAAGCGAATTTTGACCACGGATATTTTGTCAAACATTAAAAAAAATGCAAAGATTCTCCAAAACCTATGTTTTCCGAGATGCTTCTGGTGCCAGGCAGGTGCCTGAGGCTAGGAGGGATGCTCCCCCGCTGAAAGATTTTGACACATTGGTGCGACATTTTCAAATGATTTGACCTACGAACTTGAAGCAGCTTCTAAATTAATCCAAATTTAAAGCAGTTTAATAGTTTAATACTTCCAAACCAAAGTTCCCTTAAAATCTACAATTTTTTTTGGTTGTGTACCAGGCAAAATTGCCCTTCGAAATAAATTTATGCAAGTCCTACAACATCCATTGATGACTTTTAACCTGGGAGTAAAATGACTATAACATCTAAATTGCTTTGATAAAATCACAGAAAATGAAGAAAATAAAAAAATTCAAGAAAAGGGTTAATTAGAGTACAGACAATTGTCTACATTTGACCAGAAAAAAGTACACAACATCAGAATAAACTTTTAACCCTCGAGATCGGGTCGCGCGGTTTGATAACACCAGAAACCAATAAAAGTATTTCTGAGATGTTTTCCTTCATAAAGGCCAAACCACCTCGATCCCTGAAAAAAGAACTCAGTAGAATTGCCCTTCTCTCCAGTTATACTATCTGAAATGCTCGCCACGAGCCATCATGGGGTTCCGAAAATCAACCCCACCTCAAATTATAGGCCTTCGGATCTTTTGTCTCCGTGTTCGGGTTTTTGCTTCACTTTTTTTTTTATATATTGTTTTTCTTTTGTATTGTCTGCCCTGCACCATGTCAAGGTTATTTCGATGAGCTTGACATATGACCTGGGCTTTCTGTACGCTCTTCATCTTTGCATTTGATATATTGTAAATTATTGTATTTTGCTAATAAAGAGTGATTAAACAACATCCAGGCTATTTTTTGTAACACGTCTACACAAGGGGGGGTTGTTGTTGCACCTCCCTAAATTTTTCGAAGGGAACCCCCTATGAACTTGGTTTTGCTATCAATAGATATGAATGGTCCTTTCCTATCCAATGATACAAGATCGTTCGGATCGGAAAATCGGGATTTTGGCAAAAATGGCCACTTTTTCAACAAATCGCTACAAAAGTTCTAAAAGACCGATTTTAATCAAGTTTTTTGCTAATAAAGAAGGGAAATGATAATCCTAACATGCCCTGCAAGTTTCAGCTTCATAGCATGCATATAATTTTCAACATGGCGACTTCAAATTTTCCGGGGCTTCACCAACCCCCCCTACACCCCAATTTTGACGGCCTACCCTTACCCCAGCTTAGGTGGTACCCCCCTAATTTTTTCATCAAAATGACCGTAAAGGATGTACAAGAGATCACCCAAATGCCTGGGGTCGGTTGCTTTTGCGTTTTTATGCAGCGGGGAAAAACCTTAGGGGGGGTTGCCATAAAAGTAATTTAGATTTTACCATGTTTTGTGTTTGTGCACTTTTAATTTTGCAAATTATTTAGGTAAAAAGATGAAAATAGATGGCTAGAAATTAGAATGGTGTAAATCAACAAATATTTTGAAAACAACAACAAAAGCGCTACTTGAGTCTTATTTCAAGTTCCAATTGTTGAAAAAACCAAAATGAGATGTCATTTTATAAAATGCGCCTTTTTAATATATTATGCTTCATGTAATATTTATGAATCAGATCATTAGCTTCAGCTTGCAAAAAGTATTGTAGATACTTATACAATTTTATTGCTAAAGTATTTTCATTGATATAAGTTATTGTTTCCGATAAAAATCTTTATTAAAGTATTTTAAAAGTATCTTCCGACGATGTCTGACAAATGAATTATTTTATTACGATTATTCTAAACGTGAAATGAGTGAAAAACTAGTGAATCTCAATTCACTCGAAAAAGAGTGCATACCACTCAAAAACACCTGCATGCGCTAGTCAATTCACTCGAAAAAGAGAGAAATGACTGAACTTTTACTCCAAACAGAGTGAAAGAGTGAGCATCAATCGAAAATGTATTGCCCTCGCTGAAAGTGAATGTTACTCCTTTTTGAGTGAATATTTCACCATTTTACTCGTTTTACTAAATGTTCACTCAAAAAGAAGTGACGTTCACACTCTGCGAATGAATGTCCACTCTTTAAATTTTTTCCTCCTTCTATTTTTGCTCAAAAATATGATTAAAAAAACACCGGTTCCCTCTCAAATCTTAACCTTTCGCCGCTACTGTTCGTATAACGTACGCATTCTGCTTTTAATTATTAAAAATGCAAGGGAAACTCAGACGGAGAACTATTCTACAAGCAAACAACTCGTTTAGTACTTCTTAGTTTCCACCGGCCCGATTTTAAAATTCGATAAGCGTGAAATTTTGCAAATAGGAATACAATTATTATGATATTTGCCGTTTCATACATTTTCAGAGTTCTTGCCAGTTTTGATTATATTTTCCGAATATTTTGATAATAATAATAATAATAATAATAATAAAGCATTCTTATAACGCGCAAAACTCATCCAATAGGATCTCAAAGCGCGTGAAAACAAAAACAATTAACAAGGACTAACACGACGAAAAATTAAGAATCGGGAAACGCTTGACGAAAGAGATGGGTTTTTAACTCGGATTTAAATTGACTGAGAGAGGATATGTTACGGATGTTGTTTGGAAGTGAATTCCAAACAGTGGGGCATTGAAACCGAAATGATCGCTCAGCGGCAGATTTGAGATCTGACTTTGGTATCTTGAGAATCCTTTGAGAGCCGGAGCGTAAAGTGCAGGGAGGATTATATGTGTATAAAACAGATGAAAGATATGGTGGTAGGGAGTCCTCGAAATGACGGAAAGCTAGGACGCATAATTTGAACTTAATTCGAAAATCAATAGGCAGCCAGTGAAGTTCTTTGAGGATGTGAGTAACATGATCGAATTTCCTATTTTTGGCGACGAGACGTGCAGCGCTATTTTGAATGCGTTGGAGCCGGTTGAGTTGGTCAGAAGTATTGAACAACAAATTCCATAGCGGATTATCATGATTCTGGTATACAAACTACGGTATGTAGGGTAGTATAATGAGTACTACCGTATACCGTATTAATGTATTATCTAGTTTTAGGATTTTGCACCCTACTTTTAAATTGCCTTTATTTTTCAAATTAAGAAAGTCAAACGAAAAAATATTTGGCAAAATTAAAAAGAACATACATGGCAATATATTTAGAGTAGTTTTTACTTCAAAGAACCAGCAACGAAGCGTTGGTTTTAGAAAACAAATGGACTTTTGTATATTTTTTTACAAATTTGGCACAATTTTTGAACATATCATATGAATCAACCATGTGATCAAGTTGTTACAAAACGGTGTAATATCAAATATATAGATCTTTACCTTGAATTTACAAAAGAAATCATAATTAAAGCTCACTTACAGTGAAATCTTTATATTGCTGGGGGTGGTTACCACCCCCCTAATGGGTGATCGCCGATTGCACCAAAACGCAAAACAAAGCGACCCTGAACATATGGGTAATTGTTTTTACATCCTCTGCGGTCATTTCGACGAAAACAAATTGGGGTACCACCTAAGATGGGGTTATGGTAGGCCGTTAAAGTCGGCGGGTAGTGGGGGGGGGGGGGGGGGGTGCGGAAAATGTTGCGGAAAGTTTCGGAAAATTTTAAATCGCCAGTTTGAATAATATATGCATGCTATGGTCTTGAAACTTACAGGACATGTTAGAATTGTTGATTCCTTTATTTATTAGCAAAAAACCTGATGAAAATCGGGCAATTAGAACTTTTATAGCGATTTTTTTTAAAAGTGACCATTTTTGCCAAAAGTCGACTTTTTTCGGTCTGGGCTAACTTTTGTGACGTCAGAATTACGTAACGCTTCAACCGAATTTCACGATCTTGGAATCAATGAAAAGAGGAGACCCTACCCTATACTATAGTATCAAACAATATAACTTTTTTTTTTTTTTTTTGGGGGGGGGGGGGGCCAGAGTTCAAAATCAAACGGGGGGGGGGGGGGGGGGGGGCGGTAACTTACAGAAAAGGCTTAGGAGGACGAGGGTTAAAATGCAAAGATAATGCAAAAATATCATTTTTAGGGATTTTATGAAGGGAAGGATTTTATTTTTTAAAGCGTTTTCATTATTGAGCCAGTAACCTAAATACCTGGGAATAGATTTTAGGTGAGTTAAAACAGACGGTTATGGAAACGCGCGTAATCGTTAGGTCTACAGGTGAGTTATGTCCCAATAGCAAGTTATCCCTTATGAAGTTCCGTCAAGCCCCATGGGGTACTTTATTTAAATTTGGTTTGGATATGGACGTGCCTCTGGGAAAATTGAAAAAGCCAACCATCCAAATACCAGTTTTCAAGAAAAAGGGACCCATCCTTAAACCAATTTGCAAAATTATCTTAACACTTAAGTGTATAAGGGAGGGGGGGGGGGTCCATATGGACCCTGAATTTTGTTTTCATGCGAAGCTCTAAAACGCAACATAACTCAAATAAAGCTGTTTTATGTAATTGTCAAGGTAGGGGTTGCGCATGTTTTGGTGCAAAGAAATTCAAATTGGTTGCGTCGTTTTTGAGATAACTAGCGTAAACTGGTAAAATTATGGCGCTGTTTTGTCCATAAAACCAAAACGAAACAACTTTTCTGAATTTTTATTTCAGCAATATATTTGTAATTATAATCTGCTATTATGAGCCCAATTTCATTGAAATACCAAATTTTGCGAAGAAAAAGGACCGATTGTAAAACCAAAGAGCCTGATTTTGCTACCCGAATTAGCGGCACATCCCCATAACCCCTTTTGTACTAAGTTACCCCCCCCCCCGAGGTGAGTTACACTAGGTTCCATTGCCACATTATAATTCACCAATTAATTTAATGACTGGGACTTGGTGTAGCTCACTGGGTCCGGTAAAATTCAAGACACATTTTCTTATTTAAGATACTATTGGAATGACACTTGGTCATAGTGAGTGGATACTTGAACATCACAAATTTTCATGGTCAATGTTTTTGTAATCACCCCGGTTGCTATGGAAACGGCGGCCATCTTGGACATTTATGAGTATTTTTATTTTGAATTGTTATGGCAAGTGATGATAGCTGCAAATGTTAAACTACCTCATCTACATCTACATCTACTGAAATTCTGGGTAGACCATCAAAGACAGTATCACGCCCAGCGTGCAAAACATCACATCAGGTGCAGGACAAACAC
>JXSR01S004570.1:20385-31744 GCA_000969725.1 Ophiothrix spiculata
GAGATTCACCATATGGATTGAAAAATGACATGCACACTTTTCTTTCATTTACCTACGTACCTACCTAGTGCCTAAATATAGAACTGTAGTTTGAAATCAATTTTTGCTACCGTGTACCATTTTTTCACGTTTCAATCATTGTCAATTGTGATAAAAGTTCATTCATGTTTAACTCTATCGAACTATAATAGGTATAGGCCTATTTGTTGTTTCAAAATTCATTTATCGACTTTATTTTATCTTATTTTGTTTTGCTTTTGTACCTGATGAAAATTGGCTTACTACTTTGAAAATTCGTGACGTTTAACGTTTACTGATAAATCATATGGAAAAAATATACGACTTTACATAGCATATGTTGTAAGTGCTTCCATTTCCATTTCGGCTGATCTTATCATGTCATCAACCACATGTGATTCCTTAGGCAATAGATGTTTTGACATCAACATAAATCTCATTAATTTAAACATATTCTTGATACACCATGGTTAAACATATTTTTTTCGAGTCAATCGGGCCCTTCACACCACCTTTCCTCTGAATTTCGCCTAAACGTGACCAATCGCGGGGCAATCTTGCTCGGAAGAGGGGCACATCATAGGCCGGCTATCAAGATTCCTAGAAAATACAAAGTGATTTGAGTGATTTGCTATATTCAATTTAGTCAAATTTATCAAATGCTTTCGAATAATCAAATTAATTTGCTCATTTATTAATTTTGTGTAAATGTTGTTGATATGTGTCCATTCAATTCGTTTCAGCCGTAATTTGTTATTTCAACCTTTATTAAGCATCATGAAAACAACAATGATGTAAAGGAGGTACACATAAGCCCAGGCCGTAGAATGAACATCAAAAGACTCTGTTGCCCAAACTAACGCAGGGCTATAAACAAAATACAGTATTACAAAACGGCGAAAAAAATGAGATGGAGACAAGGTGTTTGAGAAACCAGCAAAGGAAACAAACGAGATCATATGCCATGCCAATAAGGGGCTGATTATCTGAGCCCCAAGCCGGCTCTTGTCTAGCATTTCAGATCGTATAACTCGCTAGAAGAGCCAATTTGCTGATTTCTCTCACAAATGCCTTCTTTGGCTTGGAACCTACAGAGGAAAATACCTTGGCAATGTTTCCGACATTGTCAGGAGTAATGAGTCCTCTCGACCCAACTTCAAAGCATGTCGATCGCAGGCGAACCCATTATCCTCAATGTCGGAAACAAGGTCAACATACTTTTTCTGTTTACGCTCATGTGCATTGGCGATATTTGTTTCAAAAGGCACAGTGAGCTCAACGAGATGGATAGAATTGTCAACTTTGTTGTGGATAACTAGATCGGGTTTCAACTTGGAAACGATGACATTGACCGGTAATGTTCCGCCTGTAGTGGTTGAGCCGGCAAGGTCGCTAAAGATATCAATGTCATTATTTTCAGTGTTGAGGTGATCTTTGAGCACAGATAGCAAGTGCCTCAGAATGGAATTGTGCCGCCATGTGTATCTGCCTTGGTTAAGGGATAAAGGACAATTGTTTAGAACATGCAAAAGAGTTTCCTTATTTCTACAAAGTTTACATTTGGCTTGGTTTCGTTTACCCCAGGTTTGAAGGTTCGAAAAGGTTGGCAAATAATCGATAGCTGAGCGAACTGCAAAGCTGAGAACCCCGCGGGGGAGATCAAATATTATTGATTTCCATGTGAGATCGCTTTTTTCGATCTCGATGATCTTAAGAAAGTTCCCTTGCTGGACCAGGGGCTTAATGAAATCTCGCCAAAATGTCAAACGGTTGTCGTTTATGAGTTTCTTAACAGCGCGTTTTATGATGCTCCACTTAGTCTCCTCGGTTGTAAGTTGATCAGTAACCTGTTTGTATATTTTATGCCAACAAACTGATCCAAATCTAGTTTTCTTTCTTTTCCATTGAGTTTCCCTGGTCAACTTGGACTTCAGAGCATGCAAAACACGACTGTCCGCTTTAACTTTACATCGGGCGTAGGCAAGTGTATGTGATTCCTGGTAGAGGTCAGAAATACGAGGAAATCCAAGGCCATCCGGGCTATGAAGAATGGCAGGAGTGTTCCCACGCGGGGGACAGCCTAAGAAGGATTTTATCGTGTTTGTATGCATGTGGTCCAATTTGTCCAGGTGAGTTTCAGTTAACTCATGAACTGTAAGCAAATACCTGATTGAAGGGATAGCATATTTTGTATAAACATGAAGTTTAAATTCATGTCTAATCAAGCAAGATGAAATTTTGTTAATAATTGTTTCCAGTTTAGATTTGATAATTTCATTAGTGTCCATCGACTTTCCAAGAAAAGAGATGTTACTCCCCAAGAACTTCTCAGGTGCGTCTTTCAAGGATTTGAGAACATTATCACCCAAGGTAAACGTACAAGCGTCGGATTTGCCTGATCTGATGGAAATAGATTTGCATTTAAATGGTTTGAGTGTTAAATTCATATATGAAGTGATATCAAATATCTCATTCATGATTTTTTGATGGTGACGTTTATTTGCAGTTATGAGGCAGAAGTCGTCAGCGAATGGTAATGTTATGTACTTAATGTCATCGAGGTTATAACCATATTTGTCTTCCATTTCAAATATTGGATGATCGGGTCGGGTTAAATACCGCGAGGAAGATAGTGGGTGATAATTGGTCACCTTGAAAGACCCCCAGTTGAATTTAAAAGGGGCTGACAACCACCCTGGGCCTTTAATTTGACCCTGCAGTCTACTGTACAAGTTCTTAATATAATTACATATCGGAAGAGGAATACCATTACGTTCAAGAGTATGGTGTATGAGGTTATGTTCTACAGAGCCAAATGCATCTGCAAGATCGAAAAATGTGACATGAATGGTGTTTCCTTTATGTCTGGCATTGGCAAGTAGTTCGTTCATCACAAATGTATGTTCGATACAACCATTTATTCCTTTAATGAAGGCTTTCTGAGTGTTTGAATCTAAAAAATTATTTTTAAGTAGGTAGTCTGATATTCTATCGGAAACGATTTGGTGGAAAAGTTTACCCACGCATGAAGTTAATGAAATCATTCTGAAATTTTGTGGATCATTAGTATTGCCAGCTTTATGAATTAAAGAAACGATACTTTTTGAAGTAAAACTATATTTTGTGCTACAGTTAAAAATACATGAACATGTCGTGATTTATGACAACAATTTTTGTTGTCGCAGATTTACAATATGTATGCTTGTTTCAAAACATCTGCACAACTTTTCAAGAAAGTTATCGGAAAAATGAAATATACCTCTCTATATAATTTTCTGAGGACTCGACAGATATCATAGTGCTAACTGATCTTTGAACGCGTTAATCTCAGCTCAGTTTCACCAGTGGTTGCCCAAAGGGGGAGACACGTGCCCCCCCCCCCTCCCCAGTTTGGTGAGTCAGTCAGGGGAAAAGGCCGATTCGGGGATCTTGACACAATAAAATAGAAAAGAAAGGGGAGTAGAGAAAAAAAAAAGAGCAAGAAAATAGTTTAAACGTTTTGTTGAAAATCATTGAAAAACTTCCCGAGCGCTAGTGAGACCTTGAATTTCCATTTGTTTTTGATAATTTTAATGTGAAAATGCAAAGCATTTGCGCGCTTTTTTGCGCGCGCGAATTTTTAGGTATTATGTCAATATTCAGTCAAAATTTGCCAAGTTTTGCTCAAATTTTAAGATTTTTAAACATTTTTAGCTGGATTCACAATGTTGACATTTTCAAAGTTACATAATTGTTCATCCGGCCAGCCGTCCCTTCTAAATTTTTAACCTTTTGCCGCCACTGGTCATTCGGTTGTGCCCCACCCCGCCACTGAGTTTAACTCTTTAATCTATCTAAGACATCAACAGTAAAATAAATATTCAATTTCAGGTGAGGAATACATATATGTTATTGTTGTCATGGAAGGAGAAACATGTCACATATTTTGATTGTAAAAGGGCGTATGGTTTTAAACACTGAAATACAAATAAAATGCAGTGAACAAAACAAACAGACAGCATTCATGACAAAGAAACAAAAATGAATTCAACATACTTGAAGTGAAAGTGTTTCTACTGTGGGAAATAAAATTAACAGCATGTTATTATATTTGATCATAATTATTATTTCCTCGTTGGATGAAATGTGCATAAAACGAGATTGATTTCTACCAGTAATTCTACACTCACGTGTTACATCAAAAAGATAATATCTCTAAGCTTAAACAAATATGTACACTTTACACCATTGTACACCCATGACAACCTTAGTACAACAAAGATGATCCTAAGACGTGACAGTTACGATTTGCACTGGTGTGATATCTTAGTGAGGGCTTGCTTTGTTGATGATACCTGCTGCAATACATTTGTCTTGACAAAGCAAATAATTGTAGAGAAAATAAAATCGACTTCGCCAAGCAGGTGGATCATTGTGAACAAGGCGTCGTCGGGGAAGGTGATGCAACACCCGGTGCAATACATCTCCCTTGATAAAATAAAAGATTGCAGAGAAAACACGAACAGTTTAGCCTTTTGCCTCATATAAAAAAAACTAAAGAAAATAAAAATTGTACAAATTATGAAGGTTTTCCAATGATATATTCATCAAGTGCAACAATATGCTTTCTGATAATCATATACGTCTGCGACATTTTGTTGAACAGAATGATATCGAATGTCGAAATTATGTTCTTTCGTTTCTTATAAAATCTAAATTTTGTACTGCTGAGATTGATCACACGAGAGTAATCATCATCATCATCGTTCGGCTGCGCAGCAGTTGACCACAAGCTTCCTCCAACCACGACGGTTTTGAGCTATTTCTGACAGCTGACTATGATTCAGAATGCCATCTGCATCTCCCAGAAGACAGTGGATGTATTTTGAGAACAAGGTTCTTTGTCTTCCAGGTCTCCTCTTTCCATGCTTTGGGACATACAATGCATTCTCTTTAGCAGGCTCCCCATCAGGCATGCGCAGTAAATGTCCAAGGAATTTCAATTGACGACTCCTGGCTCTCTCGACAAGGGGCACAGTCTCCGTAAGATTGAAGATAATGACATTTGGTACTCTATCAATCCTCTTCATGTTTAACATTATACGGTAACGTGATGTGCCAAAGGAGTTGATTTTATTCTCCATATCCTTAGAGGTTATCCATGACACGAGAGCAATATAGGCCACCATTTAAAACAAACAGAATGTTATCATTGCTGCTTTGCATTGTAATTGCAAGACAAGACAAATAGACTTATATGTAACTAAAATCATGGTCAAATTTGATGTAAAAATATATGAATTTTAGTAATTTTAATTGACTCACTTACATGTATCATTTAATCATAATTGCATCTCGTTTCTTTATTTTTGATGAAACTTTGAATAATATCTGTAGCAATTTATTATAAAAATAATGTTAATAAAAATGGTGTTTTAAACGTTGTTTGACGTCGCCTGGAATAAGTGTTGATTCAAATTGGTTGTGAAATTAAGCCAATACGTGACTACACAATGTGAATCGTTCATGTTTTAAGAAGCTAGCAGGAAATGAAACACAAACATCAGTTGTTTGAATTGAAAGGGACTCAATCAAGATATTTCACGCCCATGGCAAGACAAGCTATCACCAAAAGTAGAGCAAGCCAAATCAAGTCGGGAATGCGTATTCTGACTTCGGTGATATTTTGATATTTTTCTCAGTTAATGATTGACGAATAAAAATCCAATATTCACACCACTGAATCTACGCCTAAATAAAGAATTTGGTATCACTTCACTTGTTATTATTCTAGTTTAGATCATGTATTCTCACTTGTCATAGAAAAAAAATCGCATTCCGCTAAGAAGCAGTGTGTGAGGCGTAAATAAAATACAAATATAACTTGTTGGCCTGTCTTGGTGAGGTTCATAAGGATAGTTGAAGCAAATTAGTGCACTGTTTCTTAAGATGTATTTAGAAGTTTACACACGTTTGGAGTTAGGGATATATGACATTTCTATACTACATCCAAATATGCCATATACATAAAAATATCCAAAACCAAATTATTCAACCCGTCAAGAATTATCAATCATAAACAATATTTTCATCACATGTAATTATTTGCTGTATTGATTTGTCCATATAAGTAGTGAAATGCTAAAACTATATTTGAAACAAAGATGCATGATAATTGTCCTTCGTTGTATAATCATAATGGCCTATTTGTAAAGATAATGGTTGTTTCTTGCTTTGATGCGTAGACGGCAGCTGTAAAAAGGATATCTCCTGATATTAAACCTCTCTTTGATGTTTCTTATTTACATACAGGCGCATTCCTTTTCATTTTACTAAACAAGCTGAATTTGATTAACTGTTCATCTTCACACATTACATGTATGTTAGCTACTTTGTTTTTAATCTTGTGGCATTGGAACTTGAATATGAAGGAGAGGTGTTTGATATGGGTAATAAGTAAAGCACAGTTATATAGAATATACGATAGTGTGTATAGTATTATGATTGACATGAGTCAGAATCGAAAAATTCAATGAGAACATACCTTTTCTTGTGAAACCAAGATAGTATGTTCATAAGGTGCCTAGATTTGATTAAACTTAATTGATACACAAGAAATTTTACAAAAACGCATGTCTATTTTAATGAATTCCATAACGAGTTTTTGTTTTGCTTTTACCTACTTTCATTATGGATAGCTCAATTTAATTTAATTATAACTTTGTGTTAGTGTGAACAGACTCAGAGAAAACGATATGGACAAAACAGGAGCTCACGCTAACGTTTTCAGGTTACAACCCGTTTAAACAAAATATCTCATAAGAAGCCGCTTCATGAAAATAATATCTGGTAAATATATCTCTAAACCGAGCGTTCTTGTTCTCATTCCAACAATGTGTCTTATCAGAACGAAATTGTTTAGTAAAACTTAAAAAGCTAAAACAATGTTGCGACAGTTAGTAGGGATAGAATCACGTTCTTCCCCTACTACACAGTTTTTAAAAATATCAAGAAAAGTCAGTTATTTTATGATACACGATTCTGAAGCTTTCCAAATAAAAACATCTTTATACTCGCTTAAGAATGTAATGCGTAGACAGAAGGTATGGTGATAAGTACTTTAAACAAATTTTGTATTGCCATTGGTTATAAATTGTAGACTTTAAAGAATATCTTATATGATTTGTCAAATACTTCCGAACACACTTTAATAAACACAATGAAACCTAATACGTATATTGTATAATGTCATGCATGAACCCTAACTAAGCATGAAGTTTAAGAGCGAAATGAAAACGTGATGACAGCCGTGTTAATGAGAAGCGGATACAATAATATAACTATCTGCATTATAGTTGGTTGCATTTTTGACTTTTGTAAATATTCTTGTGTAATGTAGTTTTAAGACATATCTCTGTATTTTACCATTGTATTTATTGACTCTTTGCTATTTGTATTTATTGTAAAGCGCCTCGAGGCTTTGGTTTTTGTGCGCTTCTATAAATGGTTGTTTATTTATTTATTTATATAACCATGATAACAATAGTAGTTCAGGATATTTAAAATGCTAAAAGGCAATAAGAGAACAAATTTGGAAATTTATTTACACCGAATAAATTACAAATGTAGAAATCGTATAAATGAAAAAGACGAGTAAATATAGCATTGATATCAGTGCATCTTATTGGATTATGTTCAATGTTGATTATCATAAATCCCTATTTGCCTTACGCCCATCCCTTAAAGCAATACTAAAAGATGTGAAAATGAGGCGCCCCTGTCACGCATGATTTTTTTTTTGACATAGTAGGTTTGTTTTGGTAGATATTAATACCCTCCGAACAATTTGGTCTAAGATGCTTACTTTTTCTGTTATAGCTATTTGTTGAATTAAATTTCATTGATTTTCATCAGGAAAGTATGTGTGTCTAATGCATCCACTTTTCAGTTGTAAATTTTTTTTTTTGCCATAATACACTTGTAAATGCTATAGTCATATTGAATAGGCTGTTTTTCATAAAATTCATCTATGATCAAAATCCTATAGTATTTCTATTATGTATGATATTTTATAGAAACGAATAAATTAAAAGCACAACCATTAAGAGGTATAATGCTCTTTATAAAGTTTGACAATACTAAGCTATTTCCAGTTTGATGCAGAAATAATCAGTTAAGTTAAGCATTTTTATTTCCGAAAAGGGTGATTAAAGAATGCAAATCAAACAATAAAATATTAAAAGAAATAATGCTAACAACCCAGAATGATTAAGAACTAACATAGGTATCGTACAATTATTTGAGATTCTTGGTCAATTAGTGCTAATTAACTTCCTTATAAGGAATAACTGGCTATCCATTATGAGGCAATATCCCAGCGCGTTAGCGTTACGCACAGTGGACCCGCAAATTTGATATTGTGGCGCGGTGCAGATATCCGTACACATTTGACGCACAATTCTTTACTTGAATAGCGATGTTTTATGTTTGGGGTGTACGTTTTTCAAATAATGATGTCTTGTGTTTTGGCAAATAATTGAATTCATTCTTGATTTTAAAATGTCTCAAATATTTGACTAAAAATGAGAATAAAAGATAATATCTATTGTTTTGTCTGTCATCTATCGCTCATAATGGATGGGTGTACATTTTTTTTCGTACGCCCACCCATTATGAGACGATAGATAAGAGTTAAAACAATAAATATTATCTTTTATTCTCTAACTAAATGAATCAAAAGAATACTAGAATTTCTTTTGTTGATTGGCGTTAACATATGAAATCCTGCGCGCAGAAAATATTTCCTTCCCAATTGAAATCACGGCTTGAATAAATGAACAATAAAGAACAAATACAACTTTAGATGAAAAACCCTAACCCAAAGAGGTTCCTGTTCTTGTACTTTGTTTGTTTTCTTATGAAAGTCGTAATATGATGACGAACCTATATCTACCAACTATCTTGTTTATTATTCTAAAGGAGTTGTGGAGGTTTGGTGAATATCATGAAATATATTTGCTTTCAAAAGAGCAAATAATTGTTCAGAAAATATGAACGACAGAGCACTATATATATAGTCTCTTTGTTAACACACAAGGAGATGAGAAGAGAACGCGGGATAAGGTTTTATTCTATCACAAAGGTTTAAGAGTTGTCTTTGCATTAGGGAGATATGTTTGCTAAGATGAGTGTATTGTATTAGATTTATGTTATGATATTGAGCTTGGTTCAGTATTACTATCTATGACTTTGTACTATATAAATACCGGTAGTTTTCTTTGCAAGAGGGGGATAATCTGCTAAGATGCGTACGTAATCTTACTTAAAATGATGGAGTACCTTGCTTCTTGGTATCATCGTCAACAAAATAAGAAGTAATAAGCAAACTAGAATAATAAGAAACAACACGAATTGATTAAGTCGTGTTTTATAAATACGTTTATGATTATCTCTAATATAAAATTACAACAATCATAAAATTTGAATTTCATAATTAGAAAGCTATACAATATACATGCTTCTAGTAGCTGGAAGTTTTAAATATTTTAATTCGTTTGCTTAGAATTATGCAGTATGCCTCTCATACTTTAACTTGCAATGCATTTAATGAAAACAATGTTTTCTAAACTACATGGGTTCCACTATATGAGTATGGCCAGATACTTCCTGGTTAGAGACATAGGTTTAATGAAAACAATGTTTTTATCCCTTACATGTGTCAAACACATACAAAGGATAATTTGAACTATTCGCGATTTTTTTGTCTGAAATTACCAACCCTCATTTGACACCTGGAATCATAATCAATGAATAATAAATTCTTACTAATGATAATATTATGGACATTATTCATGTTTGTAAATTAGCACGTGCTTTATGAACTCGACATATCAGTCTTTGTCTATGCTATTTTAACATTTCTGTGTATTTTCTGTTTACGGAGAAGAATATTTTAACTATTATAACTGATTTTGTAGACCGAATGGCTATGTCGTTGCTGACCATTCAATATATGACAATTATAATGTTAAATGGAAATAGCGGTTTGAAGCGAATGCAGAAAACCCAATTTGTTCCAGCGAATGGTTTGCCTTTCTGTGAAACATAATTTATTTCTTCCATGGCCTATTTTATTCCAGTTCTTGATTTGCAATGTAGTATTGATTCTTGCATGATGGCTCAATTGAAATAGGAAGTGCTCGGCCTTCAGTTATTGCCAATGGTATTGTGTTGTTGATTTGGCTTTTATGACCCATCATAAAATTCCTCTGTTCCACCCCTTCCACCCAGCTGGGCATGCACGCTGTAAAGCCATTGCTCAGCAAATGTCTCAACTGACAGGACGGCTTGTAAAAACCTCTCTTTCACGCTTTCTTTGTACCATGAGTCTAGCAAACAATGTTACTACTCCATATAATGATAGACAGGTAAATACATGAATATATTAGGGCTGATCCGTACGGCACACAATATAATACTATTTTTTTCAAAATATAAAATCAAAATTATACTCAGCGAGAATAGGTCTACAATTAGTATAACAAACGGTGCATCAGAAGATGGTTTGATTAATTGGGTTTCATCTTTGCTATGGATCACTTGCAAAATATGAACAACTTTTGCATTCTTTTGTAACGATGATGATAGATGGTAATTGTCCATCGTTTCATAGCAACCATGCCTGCTTGAAAAGTTAATGATCGTTTCTTGGATGTGTGCACAGACAGCAGCTGTAAACGTAGATTTCTTTAGCTGTCGATTATTTTCTCATTTTAGAAATGGTCTCATCCATTTTCACTTCATTAACCTTAATTAACTTTTTATAACCAATCGATATATTCATCTTTAATTTGGTGGCAATCACAAGTAGGGGCAATATAGAATCAGGGTGATTGAAAAGGATATTATTAAAGTACAGTTAAATGGGTAAACGAAATTATCGGGTGAGGAGTTACAATTGAGAAATTCGAGAAGTGGTGCTAGAAGAAAAAGATGTTTTTATTTAAAATGGAAACACAATTCAAAGTATCACAGTAATCATAATGTGTCAATTAATGAAATGTTTTTGACTTACTTTGGATAAAACAAATTCACTTTACCGTATTATTCTCTGAAAATAGAAACAACAAAATTGATCACAATATGGTATTTTAGTTATAACAATTATACATTTCCTAAAGAACATTACACACAGAATTGATTCACTCTATACAAAAGGAGTTTGTACCTTATGCTTTTATTAGAAGAAAATGTCATTTTGTTGTTAATCACTTGGGGACATCAGTTGTCTTTTTAATGACATGAAATAAACTTTGAATTTATTCTTTATCTTTGTCTACCTGTCAAATTTTGACAGGTATAC
>JXSR01S004570.1:42650-57435 GCA_000969725.1 Ophiothrix spiculata
TTGGTGTAGCTTTTGCTTACATTTGAAATAAAAATCTAAAAAAAAAAAAAAAACAATTTATTGGGGGGAGGCTTTAGTTGTAAAGTTTAGTGTAACAAGTTGTGAAATGCCAAAAATGATGCCAGTTTTGAGATTGGAACGTTTACTGTAAATAAAGGTTGGCTCACATAATGACGATGACCAACGTACCTTACGATGTAAATCAAATGAGTAACTTTTGAATTTCATCATTCGTCACCCTACGTCACCATCTGCAAGAAAAAATCGCTCAGTCGTTTCAAATTTTCGTTCCTTTTAAGTTGCCGTTGTGATTTCGTTAGTGGACGTTGTCAAATGGACGGTGTGTGACGGGTGAAGGGTATTTTTTGTATTTGTATTTTGTATTTTGTTTTGAATGTGCTAACGAAATTAAATATAAGTACATATTTATAAACACATAAGTCATATTCGACAAGGAAAATGACATGATATTGATGTTTTACTGAATATAATACACTCACACTGATCAATCTTTTCATTAATCAAGTTAATTAATTTTTGTAATATTCTTATTTTGTGTAATTATTGTTCTCATGGTGACTGGACTATTAGCTCTTTGATTTCATATTGATTTATTATACTAATAAATTGTGTGCAAATTATAATATTGATTTTCCGATATAAACATTGTAGTATCAAACTGTCACAATTAAAAACATGAAACAGAACGTTGTATATATACATATGTGGTATATTACAATTGACACACAGACTATGGGTTTATTTTATAACAAAAGCAAAGCCATGAATGACCTATGTAGGTACAACCATGGGACGACATAGACACACAATGAAACACGTAGACTTATAAAAATTGAAACAAATAATCAATCATAAGTTTCCCACATTTTAATTTTGATAATCGACAAAATTGTCTTTAAGGCTACGACACGTTTACTGCAAGTTTACGCATACTTTCACATGTCAGAATATCCCAATATTTGGCGTTAATACGGAATATAATTTTAAGTTTTTAAATATATTTTTACAAGTGACTTCACGCCCATAATCAAGGTCAAAATGGTGTCAAAACAGTACTTCAAAAAAGTTGACTCCTTTTCCCCATCGACGCAAAAACTGCAATTTTTATAAAAATGAAAGAACACTATGGCATCCTAATGTTTCTATTTTAAATTTCAGTTCACGAAGTTAAGGCTGCTCAGTTAGCTCAGCGGTTATTCCCTCGCTTTGTAATGCATGGCTAATCCGAGCCATAAGCCATGAATCAAGTCATCACAAATGCAGTGAAAACTGTTTTTCTTTTCATGATTAAAAGTAGTTAGGATTCACTTTATCCTTAGCAGATGGAAAGTATTTGACACAATGTTGTCAAATTTTACCCAACATTGTGCAAAATGTAACCCAACCTGTTAACCATGTTCCCTTTTTAACACAACTTGTGTCAACTTTTTTCTGTGTGTACTGTTACCCTTAAAAAAAGGGTTTCTACTAGTATGCGATTGTAAAGGTATGATTGTATGATTTTCATTTTAAGAAATAGAGAAAACCATCTGAATATTTATGTTAGTTTGTATTTAAAATACTAATTTTATATGTGGGGCATTTCAACAAGAAAATAACATTATTACGATAATTAATCATGCCCGCGTTATTCGACATATAACGCGGGTATGATTTTTATTAGCCCAGTAATTCGACATATAATTAATTCACACTCTTCTGTACTGATTAGAACATATATTTTGGTAATCAATCATGTTTTTTCCCATCTTTTACGTTTCGTTTCAATAATAATTTAAGCATTTCTGAAAAAATGTATATGGTTGTAGCGTAGTTAAATTTAGCAGAGGTAAAAACGCGGGTATGATTTCCAATAGCCCTGTAATTCGACACCAACATGTTTCTTACATCAACAGATATTACCTCTAAGCTAAAACCAATATGTGCTCTCCACGCCCATGACAGCCCCTCTGAAATAAAAATGATCGGAAGACATAACTGTTACGCGTGCACCGGTGTGTTATTTTAACGAGACTGTGCCTTGTTGATGATATGTGATGCGATATGTTTGTCTTGAAAAAGTAAACAATTGTAGAAAAAAAAAAACGACTTCACCAAGCAGTTGGATCATTGTGAAAAGTGTGTATTTATTTTGACTTTTCTTCGGTGTGCAATGGATCTCGAATATGAAAGGTATCACTATTACAACTATTTATGCTTTTAATACATGTTTTTAAATCTTTTTGACATTTATTTCTCAATTTAACCAAAGCTAGATTTGGATTTAGAAAGGCGCTTTATTAAAGCCTTAAAAATCAACTTACCTAAGCGATTTAAATCTACAATGTCCTTGTTTACCGGTAAAAGAAGCTTGGTCCGATCTGTTTTTCTTTTTCTTAATTGAAAATCACCCACTAAACGCTAAAAGATTTTTAAGTTTCAATTTTAAGCTAGATATGCTCAGCAATTTTTGATTTTGTTATCAGTTTCGTGCATTGTATTGCACAGTTGGACATACTTCGCTGTGTAATTTGATTGGGCGTAATTACACACATTTTCATCTGCATCTCCAAAAAATCTCTCAGAAAAAATATGCCCAAAAATTGTACAAATACTAAGCTCCTTAAAATGAAGTAACTCAAATGATTAATTATCACTCTTCTTTACTGATTAGAACATATATTTTGGTAATCAAGCATTGTTTATTTCATCTTTTGTCAAATAATATGGTTTATCATTTGAGTTTTCCAATAAAAACACTTGAGAAAAAAAAAAAAAAAAAGATAGAGTTAAAGATTAAAGAAATGTTCAAACCAAACTTATTTGCCTTCTGATGATCGTTTATTTGTAAAATGTGATATCGAATGTCGAAATTCTGTCCTTTGACAGTAACGAGTGCTTATTGTTACTTAGTACATCATTGACAACCTAAATGCTTTTAAAGCTCCCGTTACGAATTTATTATTTATTTATTTATTTCATTCTTTTTTATCCTGGGTTATCCCTTCAATGCACTAGCACTGTTCTTCCAGGGAGCTCAGGTGAGCCGTGGCCAAACATAAAACATACAGAAAATACAGATGCACACAATAAAACTAAAAACTACGATATAAGAATAACTAAATAAAAAGATAAAACATAATGATTGCATCTTTGAATCACTGCACCACCCAATCATATGGTAAAAAAAAGGTTTCATTTCTATGGAATGAGCCATATACGTGGATACAAAAAACAACATAGAGTCAGAACCAACAAAACTGGAGATGTTGTTAATACTTGTCTGCTTCTTCTATACCTTTAGATCATGGTATTGAACTTAAGAAATAACAACTCACTGAACAAATTGTTTCATAAATGTATTATATATCTTTACAAAGGTAGCCTTTCCAGCATCTCTGAGGAGAAAATCAATTTAGTAATAAAATGACGTTGCTATATTAAATTTTGACACGTCGGCTGTCAGTTTTCAATGATATTGATATCAGACTGATATAATCGTCCTTTGATTTTGTGAGATTTGATTCAATTAAATAAACATGTACTTGAATTCAAACATATAGAGGCCTACGTTGGCAATAATACTCATTGAATAATATCTGTAAATTACGAAAATTCAAAACGAAAGACAAATTGCATCGTCTTTAAGACATTATGTGTCATTTAACCCGATTTTAATTTTTACAGCAATGCTTGACCTTGAAACTCATGTGTGTTTTGTATTTGAACTAGATTCAGAAAATATTTCTAGGAAAAGCAATTCTTTTGTAACGCTGGAAGATGTTTTCTCAAGTCGATACATTTTAATATTTGTTTTATCTATAATAGAAGCTATTTTGTGTTGTACAAATTTATTTTGGCACTATTTTGAACACAACAACTTCTCGCGAAAGTTCAAACTGTTTACTATTTTCTTTTGATTCGTTTCATGTTCATGAAAATATCTAAAAGCTAAAACCATGCTACGGCAATACTAAATAGATATTTCATTCCTCTCCTCTGCACAATTTCGTGTTTAAATTTCAAAGCTACTTTATTTTTCATAGAGGGTTCTCGTGTATATTAACCGTCGATAGTTTTACGTTGTTAGAAGTTTAAAAAAAAATCTGAAAATTACTATTTTATGCTATTTGTTAAAAACAATAAGACCATAAAAGTATCTTATACAGACACTTGCGCGCACACTTCATTAAACGCGATGAAACCGTTTGATATTATACAATTTCATGGTAACTGATCATGTTATTTAAGGGCGTTAAGGGCGTAATGAAATCGTGATGACAGGTATGTTTAATCAACTGTGGCGATACAGACTTACTTATCAAATAAAAAAGGTAATAAAATGGGTATCTATTTATACAGAGACAAAATGCAGATGTAACAATTTTAATGTAATAATTTGAAGTGTATGGTTAGAAGAAAATTATTAAATATGCTAATCGTCCGTCGTTTTATAATGTTAATGGTCTGGTTGTTGCCTGTTGCCTGTTTTTGTCGGTTATGCAGTCATCAACTGTGATATGAATATTTTCTTGATTACAAATCTACAATCGAGGAAAAAAAAGTCGTTGGAATGAATTTTGGAGTTCTTTCGTGTCCATTCAACCGTTTATTGGAGTAGCTATAGCACCAAATGATGTTCAAGTCAAATGTGCCAAGAAACTACCCTCTCCCTATACCCCTACCAATCCACCCCAGTTTCAAAGCTGGATAAAATAATGACATTTGTATTTGGACCAACATTGAGTGGGCAGCGGGGGAAACATTGAAAATCATTGAGGGCTCATTCCAAAGTAACGTTTGTGACCGAAAAATTGAGAAATTTCACTTTTAAATGGCCACAGAACCTAGCAAAAACATTATATCAACGAGTTTGTTGTTGATAATGGTGCTCACTGGTGAGGTCAAGACATGTAGATGTTTGAAAATTAAATCAATTGCCAAAATCCTGAGTAAAGTCCATGAAACGTTCGGTAACGTTTGTGACCGCGCACGGAAATGGTTTTTTGCTCCGAATGACTTCAAAGTACAATTTCTCTGAAGTGTCAACGATATTTTTATTGCGCCTTACAACGATTATGGGAAACATATTTACAAATATTTCATAAAAATTACAGAACATTATATCGCCAGGAATAATTTTAATGCATTGTTTTGTGTTGTAACGTTTGGTAACGTTTGTGACATTTATGTGTAACTTTTTGGTAACGTTTGTGACATTTTTGAAACAAAACATGTGCTCATTCATGCACGGATAGACAAACTTTACAATTTCTGATTGGAAAATACTTCTTACGTACCAAGTAACAAATGTATGACTGAAAAACATGCTTATGTGGTCAAATAAAAAAGCTGATTTTTTGCTTGAAATAAAAAAAGGTTCAGTTTCCACTGGAATGAGCCTGAGACGTATAGCAAAATGTGTCAACAATTTTTTCCCTGATTGTAGCTTTAATTTACTTAATTACATAAAGACGTATCCTTTTGCATTTCTTTAAACTTGATTAATTGTTTTTGTTATTTTATTTGTGATGGCTCACCCCGGAGACTTTGCAGATAATATCAAGTTTGATTTAATAATTTCATCTGTTACAGCATTTTCTGAGCTTTTAAACGACACCTTACTTGTTGAAATTGGTCAAGACGATCATATTTTACAACAGACAATCTGCTGGAAATTCTGACTATTTGCTTCATTTTTTGCTGCCTATTACCACCAGTGTTCTGTCACAAAAATCCCTCTTTTCGGGGAGAACCATCACATTTGTGGTGATCAGGTACAACATGAAATCGTGATGACTGATATGGATATTAACCTACGCCCGTATAGATGAATGAGATGAATCGGTTGGAGCGGATGATTATCATCATGAGGACAACTGAATCGAGATATTCAGGGGGAAAACAAACGTATTTTTTAATTAAAACGAGTTATGATCGTCTGAATAATTGTTCAAAATTGAATGTAACACTATATATAGAGATCTTACATTATCACGCTTATATTGATAAACTAGAAACGAGAAAACTGAAGAAAATTATATTTTCTCCTCTTCACAAATGTTTTGTATTGTATAAATATGTGGAAGTTTGATATATCTTTCTTCATTTTTAAAGATACTAATTTGTTATGTCACTGTCATGTTAAAAACCATTCTATTCCTGATATGACCTTTCACGTTTTTGGATATAACTCATTGACCATACATCGGAGATGGGTAAAAGTATACTTTTTCTGATTCTTTGTGATTAGTTGAACACAAAAGAACGGTTTTTAACACGATTTAACCAATTTTGAAATTTTAACCCCTGTTTTGGCAGCCATTTGGTTTTATGCAAATTAATCACTGTTCCACCAACTAGATTTTCCTAGATTTTGGACTAGTTGTTGTAAATCTTTGTCTGATATTATCCTGAAAATATCATTACTTTTGCAATTTGTTTGACTATAAATGGCCATAATTTTCATTAATTTTCTTAGCATATAAGAGCAATTTAAAACACTAATCATTGTGAATATTACTGACTTTGACAATGTTGAGTTCATATTTGTAGTGATTTATTCTATAGACTTTTCTTCTTTACGGAAAGTTGGTAAAATAGCTATCCATTGACATTGACTTGTTTTCGAAAAATCTACTCGAATTTGCTTTGTCTTAAGCTAAAAACGTAGTTCTTTTAAACTAACACAAAATATTGTCGCAGCTCTCTACCCTCTTATAAACAATCACATTTTCTGATGCATTTATATATAATAGTCTTTTGTATTTACAATATTAATTTATTTAATGTTAAAACATGAAAATGATTTTTTTCTAAAGAAAATATTTTGTGTAACAAGACTTTGTTATCTTATAATCTAGTATTATAATTCCAATGCATCTTCTAATCAGTAAAGGATAATTTGTGTTGTAAATCACCAAACAATTTCACCAAATACTCCTCAATGGTAGTATTGATTTTTCATCACCAAGCCTCCGTTATTAATAGAAAATACATTGGAACTATATCAGATTATAAGATAACAAAGACTTGTTGCACAAAATATTTGGTAGCTCAAAAGAACTATGTTTTCAGCCTTACATTCACATGATTACTCTTATTCCCCAACATCACCAAACGTGATTCTAAACTAACACAAAATATTGTCGCAGCTCGCTAACCTCTTATAAACAATCACATTTTCTTATGCATTTATATATAATAGTCTTTTGTATTTACAATATTAATAACATGAAAATGATTTTTTTTTTCTAAAGGAAATATCAAATACGGTATAGAACATTATAAACATAACATTTTATTATGTTCTTTTTAAGGAATTATGTGTTTGATAAATATCCTAAAATGACCCCAAGGCAAAACCTGCTACGTAGATATAAATATAGATGAATATTTCTGATACTTTAACGGTTGAAATACAACTTGCGGATTATTAAAAAAATGTGAATATTCATCTTGGAGGTTATAAGCCAGATGCACATTTATGTTTTATTCAAATGAGATTCACCATTATGGACTGGAATATGACATGCACACTTTTCTTTCATTTACTTACATACCTACCTACCTAGTGCCTTAATATAGTAGTTTGAAATCAATTTTTTCCGTTTCAATCATTGTCAATTGTGATAATCGTTCATTTATGTTTTACTCTATCGAACCTCTGTAGGAATATTTGTTATTTCAAAATTTCATTTATCGATTTTATTTTATCTTCTTTTGTTTTGGTTTGCTATTGTACCTGATGAAAATTGGCTTACTACTTTGAAAACTCGCGACGTTTAAAGTTTACTGATTAAAATCATATGCATGTATGGAAAAATATAAAAATTTACATAGCATATGTTGCTCGTACTTCCATTTCCATTTCGGCTGATCTTATCATATCACCAACCATATGTGATTCCTAAGGCAAACGGATGTTTTGACAGCAACATAAGTCTCATTAATTAAACATATTCTTGGTATACCATGGTTAAACATTTATTTTTTCGAGTCCATCGGGGCCTTCACATCACCTTTCCTCTGAATGTCGCAAAAATATGACCAATCGCGGGCCAATCTTGCCCTGGAGAGGGACACACTATATATAGGCCGGCTATTAAGATTCCTAGAAAAAACAAAGATTTGAGTGATTTGCTATATTCAATTTAGTCAAATTTATTAAATGCTTTCGAATAATCAAATTAATTAGCTCATTTATTAATTTTGTATAACTGTTATTGATATGTGTCCGTTCAACCCGCTTCAGCCGTAAATGAAGTAAATATATATTTGGGGCTACAGTTAAAATTACATGAAAATGTTGTGATTTATGACAAAAGTTGTTGTTGCAGATTTACAATATGTGTGCTTGTTTCAAAACATCTGCTAAACTTCATTTCAAGAAAGTTATCGGAAAAATGAAATAAACATTATGTTCTGAGGACTTCATAGAAATCATAGTGCTAACTGATCTTTGAACGCGTTAATCTCAGCTTATGCAGTTTCACCAGTGGTTGCCCAAAGGGGGTGGGGGCGGAAGGCACGTGTGCCCCCCCCCCCCCCCCAGTTTGGTGAGTTAGTCGGGGGAAAAGGCCCATTCGGGGATCTTGACACAATAAATTTGAAAAGAAATGGGAGTAGAGAAAAATTTCAAAATGAAAGAGAAGAAAATAGTTTAAATGTTTTGAAAATCATTGGAAAACTTCCCGTGCGCTAGTGAGACCTTGAATTTTCCTTTGTTTTTGATAATTTTAATATGAAAAAGCAAAAGCATTTTCGCGCTCTTTTGGCGCGAATTTTTAGGTATTATGTCAATGTTCAGTCAAAATTTGCCAAGTTTTACTCAAATTTGAAGATTTTAAAACATTTTTAGCTGAATTCACAATTTTAGCATTTTCAAAGTTACATAATTGTTCCTCCGGCCAGCCGTCCCCTCTAAATTTTTAACCTTTTGCCGCCACTTGTCATTTGGTTGTTCCCCACCCCGCGACTGAGTTTAACCCTTTACTCTAAGACATCAACAGTAAAATAAATATTCAATTTAAGGTGAGGAATACATATATGTTATTGTTGTCATGGAAGGAGAAACACGTAGGCTCCGACAAGTGCTTTCTTACGATGTGAAGAGTCACATATTTTGATTGTAAAAGGGCGTATGGTTTTAAACACTGAAATACAAAAGAAAAATGCAGTGAACAAAACAAACAGACAGAATGACAAAGAAACAAAAATGAATTCAACATACTTGAAGTGAAAGTGTTTCTACTGTGGAAAATAAAATTAACCGCATGTTATTACATTTGATCATAATTATAATTTCCTCGTTGGATGAAATGTGCATAAAAACTAGATTGATTTCCACCAGTAATTCTACACTCACGTGTTTCTTACAACAAAAGATAATATCTCTAAGCTATAACATATATGCACTCTTTACACCATTGTACACCCATGACAACCTTACTACAACACAGATGATCGTAAGACATGACAGTTACGATTTGCACTGGTGTGATATCTTAGTGAGGGTTTGCTTTGTTGATGATACGTGCTACAATACATTTGTCTTGACAAAGCAAATAATTGTAGAGAAAATAAAAACGATTTCGCCAAGCAGGTGGAACATTGTGAACAAGGCGTCGGGGAAGGTAATGCAATACATTTGCTTTGACAAAATAAAAGATTGCTGAGAAAATACGAATGGTTTAGCCTTTTGCCTCATATAAAAAACTAAAGAAAATAAAAATTGTACAAATTATGAAGGTTTTCCAATGATATATTCATCAAGTGCAACAATATGCTTTCTGATAATCATATACGTCTGCGACATTTTGTTGAACAGAATGATATCGAATGTCGAAATTATGTTCTTTCATTTCTTATAAGATCTAAATCTTTTACTGCTGAGATGGATCACACGAGAGTAATATAGGCCACCATTTAAAACAAACGGAATGTTATCATTGCTGCTTTGCATTGTAATTGCAAGACAAGACAAATAGACTTATATGTAACTAAAATCATGGTCAAATATGATGTAAAAATATATGAATTTTAGTAATTTTAATTGACTGACTTACATGTATCATTTAATCATAATTGCATCTCGTTTCTTTATTTTTAATGAAACTTTGAATAATATCTGTAGCAATTTATTATAAAAATAATGTTAATAAAAATGGTGTTTTAAACGTTGTTTGACGTCGCCTGGAATAAGTGTTGATTCAAATTGGTTGTGAAATTAAGCCAATACGTGACTACACAATGTGAATCGTTCATGTTTTAAGAAGCTAGCAGGAAATGAAACACAAACATCGGTTGTTTGAATTGAAAGAGACCCAATCAAGTTATTTCACGCCCAGACAAGACAAGCTATCACCAAAAGTAGAGTAAGCCAAATCAAGTCGGGAATGCGTATTCTGACTTCGGTGATATTTTGATATTTTTCTCAGTTAATGATTGACGAATAAAAATCCAATATTGACACCACTGAATCTACGCCTTAATAAAGAATTTGGTATCACTTCAATTGTTATTACTCTAGTTTAGATCATGTATTCTCACTTGTCATAGAAAACGGAAAAAAATCGCATTCCGCTAAGAAGCAGTGTGTGAGGCGTAAATAAAATACAAATATAACTTGTTGGCCAGTCTTGGTGAGGTTCATAAGGATAGTTGAAGCAAATTAGTGCACTGTTTCTTAAGATGTATTTAGAAGTTTACATATGTTTGGAGTTAGGGATATATGACATTTCTATACTACATCCAAATATGCCATATACATAAATATATATCCAAAACCAAATTATTCAACCCGTTTATGTCAAGATTTATCAATCAAAAACAATATTTTCATCACATGCAATTATTTGCTGTATTGATTTATCCATATAAGTAGCGAAATGGTAAAACTATATTTGAAACAACGATGCATGATAATTGTCCTTCGTTGTATAATCATAATGACCTATTTGTAAAGTTAATGGTTGTTTCTTGCTTTACTGCGTAGACGGCAGCTGTAAAAAGGACATCTCTTGATATTAAACCTCTCGTTGATGTTTCTTATTTACACAAAGGCGCATCCCTTTTCACTTCACTAAACATGCTAAATTTGATTAACTGTTTATGTTCACACATTATGTTAGCTACTTTTTTTTGTAATTTTGTGGCATTGGAACTTGAATATGAAGGAGAAGTGTTTGATATGGGTAATAAGTAAAGCACAGTTATATAGAACGTACGATAGTGTGTATAGTATTATGATTGACATGAGTCAGAATCGAAAAATTAAATGAGAACATACTTTTTCTTGTGAAACCAAGATAGTATGTTCATAAGGTGCCTTAATTTGATTAAACTTAATTGATACATAGAAATTTTACAATAAAAAAGCATGTATATTTTAATAAATTCCATAACGAGTTTTTGTTTTGCTTTTACCTTCTTTCATAAACGACATTTTTATGTTGGTGCGAGCAGGAAAAAAAAGGTAGAAAAAAAAAGGATGATGACAAAACAGGACCTCACGCTTACGTTTTCAGGTTATAACTCGTATAAACAAAATATCTTATTAGAAACCGCTGCAGTAAAATAATCTCTGGTGAAGATATATCTAAATTAAACCGAGCGTTCATGTTCATTCGAACAATGTGTCTTATCAGAACGAAATTGTTTAGTAAAACTTAAAAAGCGAACAGTTAGTAGGAATATGAATCACGTTCTTCCACTACTACGTAGTATAAGTATCAAGAAAAATCAGTTATTATATAATAGAGGATTCTAAGGGTTTCCAAATAAAAACAACTATATATTCGCCTAAAAAAGAAATGCGTATACAGAAGATATGATGATAAGTACTTTAAACCAATTATTATTGCCATTAGTTTTAAACCACACACTTAAAAGTAGGAAGTCAATAATGACCAGATTGTAGTCATTTTTGACCCAATCGTAGGGTCAACTATGCACCGAACCCATTGGGGTCAAATTTGACCACCGGAGGTCTAGTCATAAATTTGACCCAAATTGCAATTGAAAATGACTACATTCGTGGTTATTTTTCAAAATGACCTCTTTTGAAAATAACTATTTGTTGGTCAAAAATGACTACATTCAGGGTTCATTTACTTTAATCAGTGCCCCGATTAGGAAAATGACTCCGGAACATAGTTACAAAAGTGACAATGACTACATTTCGGGGTCATTTCAAAATGCCTATTTTCGATGGTCTTTTTACACAATAAAAAATGACTCTGAGTCGAGTGGGTCAAAGTAACCACATTTGACTTAGGGTTATTTTGATCTGACCACCCAAACTAGTCAAATTTTTGACCACCTATTTTTAAGTGTGCATAGGCCATAAAAATATCTTATACAATTTGTCAAAATACTTCCGAACACACTTCAATAAACACAATGAAACCGTCTATGATCGTACGCGAATATGTATATTATGTATAATGTCATGCATGAACCCTAACTAAGCATGAAGTTTAAGAGCGAATTGAAAACGTGATGACAGCCGTGTAAATGAGTAGCGGATGCAATAATATAACCATGATAACAATAGTAGTTATTTCAGGATACTTAAAATGTTAAAAGGCAATAAGAGCACAAATTTGGAAATTTATTTACACCGAATAAATTACAAATGTAGAAATCGTAGACACGAAAAAGACGCGTAAGAAAAGCATTGATATCAGTGTCTCTTATTGGATTATGTTCAATGTTGATTAAATAAATCCCTATTTGCCCATCCCTTAAAGCAATACTAAAAGATATGAAAATGAGGCGCCCCCTGTCACCCATGACTTTTTTTTTTTTTTTTTTTACTTATTAGGTTTATTTTTGGTAGCTATTAATACCCTCCAAGCAATTTGGTCTAAAGATGCTTACGGGTTTTTAACGAAAGCAAATTAAACGATAAAATATTTAAAGACGAATAGTTAACAGCCAAAAATGATTAAGAACCAACCCTACAGTAGACAACAAAGGTTATCGAACATTTTTTGAGACTAAATGAATCAAAAGAGTATTAAGTATATTTTGCCGAAGTTTTCGTTTGCTGATTGGCGTTTATAAAGTTTTCAAATTGAAATCACGGCTTGAATAAATGAACAATAGGGAACAAATAAAACAAAATTAATAACGTTGAAATACCCTAACCCCGAAAAGTTCCTGTTCTTGTACCTTGTTTGTTTTATTATGAAAGTCGTTGTAATATGGTATCCAGATGACGAAAATATATCTACAAACTTTAAATTATTGTTTATTAGGTTTACTGAACATGCTAAATATCTTGAAATATATTTTTATTTCTCAAAAAGAGCAAATACTTGCTCAGAAAATATGAACGACCCAGCCGTAGCACTAGATCTCTTTGTCAACACAAAAGAAGATATGATGAGAAGAGAACGCGGGATATGGTCAAGCCTGAATATGGTTTTATTCTACCACGAAAGTTTTAAGAGTTTTCTTTGCATGTGGGAGAAATGTTTGCTAAGATGTGTAAATAATTGTTTTAAAATTACCATAATATGATATAGTGCTTGGTTTAGTAGTACTATATGGCTTTGTAGTACTATATAAATAGTTGTCTTTGCAAGTGCGCGATGTCTTTGCTAAGATGCGTAAGTAATCGTACCAAAATGATAGACTTCCTGGCTTGGTCCACAAAATGAACAGTGATAAGTAACCTAGAATAATAAGAAACGACACGAATTGATTAAGTCGTGTCTTTATAAGTACGTTTATGATTTTCTTTAATATAAAATTACAACAATCATGAAATTTAAATTTCATATTTAGAAAGCTAAACATGCTACTAGTTGCTGGACATTGGTAAGTTTTAAAATTTTAATTTGTTTGCTTAGAATTATTCAGTATGCCTCTCATGCTTTAATTTGCAATGCATTTTTTGAAAACAATGTTTTCTAAACAAAATGGGTTCCACTAATGTGTATAGCCAGATATTTCCTGGTTAGAGACATAGGTTTAATGAAAATAATGTTTTCTAAACTACATGGGTTCCACTATATATGAGTTTGGCCAGATATTTCCTGGTTGGAGTCATAGGTTTAATGAAAACAATGTTTTCAACCCTCACGCTTGTCAAACATGTAATACATGTACAATATATGATTTGAACTATTCATGATTTCTTGTCTGAAATTACCAACCCTCATTTGACACCTGGAATCCAGATCATTGAATGATAAATTCTTACTAATGATAATATTATGGACATTATTTATGTGTGTAATTTACCACGTGTTTTATGAATTCGACATATCGGACTTTGTCTATGCTATTTTAACATTTCTTTGTATTTTCTGTTTACAGAGAAGAATATGTTATATATAGATATAACTGATTCTGTAGAACAATGGCTATGTCGTTGCTGACCATTCAATATGTGCCAATTCTAATATAAAATGAAAATGTTACTCCATATAATGATTCATAGAAACAGGTAAATATATTAGGGCTGATCCATACGGCACACAATATAATACTATTTTTTCCCAAAATATAAAATCAAAATTATACTCGGTGAGAATGGGTTTACAATTATTACTTTATTAGTATAACAAACGGTGCATCAGAAGATGGCTTTATTAATTTGGTTTCTTCTTTGCTATGGATCACTTGCAAAATATGAAAACCTTTTGCATTCTTTTGTAACGATGATGATAGATGGTAATTGTCCATCGTTTCATAGCGACCATGCCTGCTTGAAAAGTTAATGATCGTTTCTTGGATGTGTGCACAGACAGCAGCTGTAAACGTAGAAGATTTC
>JXSR01S004570.1:65942-79393 GCA_000969725.1 Ophiothrix spiculata
GTGGACAGCACAGACATGTGAAACTCCGTGCCGTCGTTTGACCTTATAAATGTCACCATCATGTACTACTGATGTATCGTGAATTATATCATTTGTTAATATAGAGCTGACTAACTATTTTGGTGGTACTCATATGTCACTCTTAAACCTCTCTCTACATTATTGACGGATTAGCTACATCAGAGACTTTATCCTGTGGCTCTGCAACTACATAGCATGCATATATATTGCACTAGGTTTGTCTAGTTGGCTGGACTAGCTTGACTAGTGTTACATTAGTTCATCCAGCTGGACTAATGTTATGTTAGTCAAGATCTGAACTAACTTAAAACTAGTCAATAACTAGTCAAGCGACTAGCCTAAACTAGTCCAGCTTGCTGGACTAACGTCAAGCTGGTAAACAGACTAACTTAAAACTAGTCTAAACTAGTCCAGCTTACTGGACTAACGTCAAGCTGGTAAACAGACTAACTTAAAACTAGTCAAGCAAGTAAAATGAGACTAGTCCAGCATGCTGGACTAGGCTAAGTTAGTCATCCTTGTAAGTCCAGCAATACTGACTAACTTAAAGCTAGTCTAGATGCGTACCATCTGGACTAGCTTAAAGTTAGTCACACTGACCAGTTTAGGTTTTCAGTGTATTAGTTTTATTAGCAAATTGATTTTGATCGTAACAGGATATAAATATAATCAATCTCTCTATGTTTGGATCATTTTCTATTTTTTTAATACGTTTGATAGATATAAGAACTTATTTGATATTGAGAAGGCTAAAAAAAATAATGAAAAGGTCACATTTCTGAAAATAGGTACATCATAATTGATATGTTGATAAATTATTGTTTAATAAAAAAAGTACAATAGAATGACTCATTATGCAAATTCATTTTAGGGGCGCACCATTAACTTTTCAGGGGGAGCAGGGAGTTTTTGGAAAATAATTCCCCCTCCACATGCAGAAGAAAAAAAATCCCCCCCTGAACATGGAATAGGCAGAAAAAACAGTATTTTCAAGAAATAAAATCGCTCGTAAATGGGGCGCGGAAAAAAAATCACCCAACCCAACTTCCTGCTCCCTCCCCCTTGAAAATATAATCGTGCGCCCCTTAGAGTTATTCTTCTCATGTAAAATACTTGTATCGCTCAATAATAAATTAAGGATATTCTAAGATGGTAATATTTAAACATATGTTGGCAATAAGTTAACGTGCATACCCTCTCTTCAAATTTGATGGTATTTACTTAAGGAGGTCTGGGGTTTACAGCTCTGGATTTTAAAATCAATTTATTCAATGTTCTTATTAATAATGACCGGTTTATGTCACATAATATATTAAAGCACTTATTAAGCTCTTTCGGAAAAAAACACAACATTTCGATACGGTTGCCATTGTAACCACGTACAGCATCTGATTGTCCGAAATTTTAATCGTTTAAAAGTTTACTGAGAAATAATGTGGGGAAAAATATACTTCACATGGCATATGTTGTTCGTACTTCCATTTCCATTTCGGTCGATCTTATCATATCATCAACTATATTTGATTCCTGAGGCAAACGGATGTTTTGACATCAACATAAGTCCCATTAATTAAACATATTCAGGATATATCATGGTTGGAAATCAGATATTTTTATCCGAGTCATCTTAGGTCGCCTTCAAATCATTTTTAATCTTATCTGATCGCAACCGCCTTTGATCTAGTCGTGACTAAGACAGCAGTGACATTTTCCATCTTCTGAATGTCGGCTAAGCGAATCGCAGGCAATCGCAGCCAATCTTGCCTGGAAGAGGATCACGCTATTGGATATAGGCCATTAAGATTCCTAGAACATGCATAGATTGAAGTGCTTTGTTATATTCAATTTAGTCAAACATATTGAATATTCTAAGTTAATTTGTTCATTTTATAATTTTGTGTAACTGTTGTTGATATCTATCTGTTCAACTCGTACAAGGTATAAATGTGGTAAACTGTTGGAATATACATGAAATGTTATGATTTATGACCAATTTAATTTTGTTGCAGATTCACAATCTGTATGCCTAGGCTGTATGTTTGTTTCAAAACATCTTCAAAACTTCATTTTAAGAAATATATCGTAAAAATGAAATACACTGTCTATATGTTCTGAATACTATCGACAGAAAAACATAGTGCTAACGGTTCTTTGAACGCGTTATCAGTTTCACCCTTTACTCTAAGACATCAACAGTAAAATAAATATTCAATTTCAGGTTAGAAATACCTATGTGTTATTGTTTTCATGAATGGTGAAACATGTAGGCTCCAACAAGTGCTTTCTTACGATGTGAAGAGTCACATATTTTGATTGTAAAAGGGCGTATGGTTTTAAACACTGAAATACAAAAAAAAAATGCAGTGGACCAAGACAATAGATTGTTTTGGAGAATGATTAAGGATTGTTTGAATGTATAAACTACTTAGCATGTCGCTCCAAACAAACAAACAAACAAACACACACACACACACACAAAACCAGACAGAAAGATCGGAAACAAAAATGACTTCAACATACTTGAAGTGAAAGTGTTTCTTCTGCGGAAAAAAACCCGCATGTTATTACATTTGATCATAATTATAATTTCCTCGTTGGATGAAATGTGCATAAAAACGAGATGATATCCACCAGTAATTCTACACTCACGTATATCTTACATCAAACATGTCAAAAGATAATATCTCTAAGCTTAAACAAATATGTACTCTTTACACCATTGTACACCCATGACAACCTTACTACAACAAAGATGATCGTAAGACATGACAGTTACGATTTGCACTGGTGTGATATCTTAGTGAGGGCTTGCTTTATTGATGATACATGCTGCAATACATCTGTCTTGACAAAGCAAATAATTGTAGAGAAAATACAAGCGACTTCGCATAGCAGTTGGATCATTGTGAACAAGGCGCCGGGAAGACAAAATAAAAGATTGCAAAGAAAACACGAACGGTTGAGCCTTTTGTTTCATATAACAACACCTAAAGAAAATAACAATTGTACAAATTATGAAGGGTTTCCAATGATATACTTAGATGCAAAATATGCCTTCTGATGATCGTATACGTCTGCCCATTTTATTGACCAGAATGATATAAAATGTCGAAATTGTGTTCTTTCATTTCTCACAAAAACAAGATTTTTATTGCTGAGAAGGATCACTCGGGAGTGTGTAATATACTAGTAGGTCCCTATTAATAACAAAATTAATGTTATCATTGCCATGATTGCTGCTGTTACAAATAAACTCTAGAACATATTTTCTAGGGCATTATGATTAACAAAGATCATGGTTAAATTTGACGTGAGAGAGAAAAAATATTTTAGTAATTTCTAATTTTGATTATTATTGTATCATCTTATCATGATTTCAATTCGTTTCTTTATTTTTTGATTTTTAATGAATTGAACTTTTAATAATATCTGTAGTAATTTTTTATAAAAAATAATGTTCTGTTTTAAACGTTGTTTGACATCGCAATGTTGAGTCAAAATGGTCGTGAATACACAATGTGAATCGTTCATGTTTTAAGAGGTTAGCATGAAATTAAACACAAACATTTGTTTGAATTGAAGGGACTCAATCAAGAAATTTCACACCATTACAAGACAAGCAATCACCAAAAGTAGAGCAGGCCACTCAAGACGGGAATGCTTATTCTGACTTCTGTGATATTTTGATATTTTTCTCAGTATGATTCAATCCTCATGTATATAAATAATTGATAAATAAAAATCTAATACGCATACCACTGAATTTGTATTTTTTTACTAAGTCAAGAGTTTGGTATCACTTTACTTGTTACTATTCTAGGTTAGATCATGCATTCTCAAGTACAGAAAAGAATAAATTCGCATCCCCCTAAGAAGTTGACGCGTAAATAGAATACAAACATAACGTGTTCGTCAGTCTTAAAGAGCCTAGTTGACGGAAATAAATGAAATGTTTCTTAATGATGTATGCAATACATTTTTATACACGTTTGGAGTTTTGGATATAAGACATTTTGAGACTACATCAAAATATGCCATAACGCCAAAACCATATTATTTAACACGTATATGTCAAGAATCATCAATCAAAAACAATATTTTCATCACATGCAAATTTTTGCTGTATTTATGTTTTCTATATAAGTGGTGACATGGTAAAGCTATATTTGAAACAACGATGCATGATAATTGTCCTTCGTTGTATAATCATAATGGCCTACTTGTAAACTTAATGGTTATTTCTTGCTTTACTGAGTAGACGGCAGCTGTAAAAAGGATATCTCTTGATATTAAACCTCTGTTTAATGTTTCTTATTTACAAACAGGCGCATCCCTTTTCACGTCACTAAACATGCTAAATTTGATTAACTGTTCATATTCACACATTATTTAGCTACTTTATATATATATATATATATATATATATATATATATATATATATATATTATATATTTATTTTTGCGGCATTGGAACTTGAATATGAAGGAGAGGTGTTTGATATGGGTAATATGCAAAGCACAATTATATTGTACATACGATAGTGTGTATTATAGTGTTATGTGCAAACCTCACTCCTCACGCAAACGTTTTCAGGTTACAACACATATATTTTGAGAGTCTGATGTCATTCCATGGATTTTATCGTGAATACCAAGCAACGCAGGGCTTAATCAAAGATAGTAGGTCATTATTTATAGGAATTATGCATTTTATACTATTTAGTGTAACTTTATACTGCTTAATTTTACGTTTTCCATCGAAAATATTGATTGAAGAAAAAAAAATCTAAAATACCCGACCCAAATTTTTGGCATTTGGGGGTCGGTCGCAGAGGGCAAACAAACATATTTTTTAAGCCTCACTAGGAACCGCTTCAGGAAAATGATCTCGAGTGAATATATCTGTAAATTAAACCGAGAGTTATAATACACGATTCTGAAGCTTTCCAAATAAAAACATCTTTATCCTCGCTTAAGAATGTAATGCGTAGACAGAAGATACGATGATAAGTACTTCAAACAAATTATTGTTGCTTTTTGTTATAAACTCTAGACTATGACAAAATATCTTATAACATTTGTCAAATACTTCCGAACACACTTCAATAAACACAATGAAACCGTCTATGATCGTAAGCTAATAAGTATAATGTATATTGTATAATGTCATGCATGAAGTTTAAGAGCGAAATGAAAACGTGATGACAGCCGTGTTAAATGAGAAACGAATGCTATATAGAATCTAACGATAGTGATACACGATATTTAAAAGGCAATAAAAACACAAATTCGTAAATTTATTTACACATAGATTAATTACAAATGTAGGAATCGTAGACATGGAAAGAGATAGAGAGAAAAACATAAATGTCAGTGCATCCTATTGGATAAATTTTGTTCAATGTTGATTAAATTATAAATTTCCTGTTTGCCTGACGCCCATCCCTTAATAAGCAATACTAAAAGATATGAAAATGAGGCGCCCCCTGTCACCCATGACCTTTTTTTTTTTTACTTATTAGGTCAAGTCGTTTTTGGTAGATATTAATACCTTCCAAACAATTTGGTCTAAGATGCTTACTTTTTCTGTTGTAGCTATTAGTTGACCCAAATTCCATTGATATTTATAAGGAAAGTATTTGTGTGCATTTTTTTTGGCCAAAATACACCTGTAAATGCTCTTCTATAATAGTCATATTTATTTAAGGTTGTTTTTCATAAAATTCATCTATGATCAAAATCCTATAGTACCAGGTGTCCCAAATAATGGTTACATGTAGAAAAATGACCGTGTGCTAAAACTGTAGTACGGGGAGAAACGAAACTTTGCACATATTATATTACAACTCTCTTCTAGATACTAGTAAAATTGATATCATAGCGTTATTAATTGTTGAGTTATCAATAAAAATAGAAACCTATGTCAGAAACGCATTTGTTCAAAATTCATCAAAATAATAAACGTACAAGTTTTGTGATATTTATATGTGCATTTTTTTCTAAACGACCAAGATCAGACTTTATATTAAACCAAATTTTATACAATTCTTAATGAATGATAATTATAATTGAACTCTCTTCCAGTATATCTATCATGCAAATTAGGGATACCTGCATTCCTGAATGAGTTGTCTATATTGAACCTGTCAATCAAGTTGTGTGTTGATGAATATGCATAATACACAATTAAATTTGGCAACCATGGGCAACATTAATTCTTTAACTGTTTAAACTGCAAACTTGTGTAAATTTTGAGAAAAAAATCTTAAACTTACAGTCCGATCGACACTCAGAAATAACAGAAATAGCTAAATTTTGAATCGGTGGCCATATATGCCCAAAATCAGATATCGACATAATTTTCAGACCTATAGTAATTTATGACGTCATGATTACGGAACAGATTGTCGAATTTTCATGATTTTGTTATCAATGGGAAAAAGAAACCGTACCCTATACTATGGCCTGGTGTACATCAACCTAAGTTTGGGTCTGTCATTTTCAAGTTCACATGGGGTTGAACGAGGGTTAAAATTACATCAAACGAACATGCTTCCGATTTTGTTGAATTTTTAAAAACTACGTTTCTGACATAGGTATCTATCTTTGTGATAACTCTAAATAATCATGCTGTTATATTAAAATTTTGCAAACATCTAGCGGAGGTATGTATCATAAGTGATGCTACGTGTCAATTCTCCAACTGCTATACTTTTTGCAAACGATTATTTTTCTACATGTAACCATTTTTGGGACATTTGATATTTCTTTAATGTATAATATTTTATAGAAACGAATAAATTAAAAGCACAACAATTAAGTGGTATAATGCTCATTTTAAAGTTTGACAATATTAAGCTATTTCCGGTTTTGATATAAACATAATCAAATTAGTTTACAGTTTTATTTCCAAAAAGGGTGTTTAGCGAAAGAAAATTAAACGATAAAATATTAAAAGAAAAATAGTTAACAGCCAAAAATGATTAAGAACCATGTCTACCCTACCAACAAAGGTATCAAACATTTATTTGAGACTAAATGAATCGAGTATCAGGTATAATTTCCCGAAGTTTTCATTTGTTGATTGGCGTTTATAAAGTTTTTTTTAATAATATTGAAATCCCGGCTTGAATAAATGAACAATAGGGAACAAATAAAACAAAATTAATAAACCCTAACCCCGAAGAGATCTTCTTCTTGTACCTTGTTTGTTTTATTATGAAAGTCGTTGTTATATAGTATTCATATGACGAAAATATATCTACAAACTATCTTGTTTATTATTCCAAAGGAGGTTTACTGAATATCTTGAAATATTTTTTTTCAAAAAGAGCAAATACTTGTTCAGAAAATATGAACGACCCAGCCGTAGCACTAGATCTCTTTGTCAACACAAAAGAAGATATGATGAGAAGAGAACGCGGGATATGGTCAAGCCTGAATATGGTTTTATTCTACCACGAAAGTTTTAAGAGTTTTCTTTGCATGTGGGAGATATATTTGCTAAGATGAGTGAATAATTGTTTTAGAATTACCATAATATGATATAGCGCTTGGTTTAGTATTACTATCTTTGGCTTTGTACTATGTAGTACTATATAAATGGTTTTCTTTGCAAGTGCGCTACACTCTTAGAAAGCCAGGATCAAATATGAGACAAAAAGGATCAATTTTGATCCTTTTTAGGTATCAAATATGAGCTTACCCTTTAAGGATCAAAGTGATCCAAAAATAAGGATCACAATACTTGATCCGAAAAAAGGATCAAATATTTCTTATAAAAAAGATCTGCCTAAAAATATCTCACTGAAGTGACCCTAGCAGGGTTTGAACCCACGCCGCACGTACACCATGTAATTACGACACCATCGCTCTAACCACTCGGCCACGGGACAGGCAGCTGTCAAGTGTGGTGAAATCATCGTATTTATACCATTGTATACATTCCCGGCTATGTAGTGGATATGGGGTGTACTCAAATATGAGACAAAAGATCACGTTAGTTCCAAACGCGGTATCAAATATGAGCTCATCCTTTCCGTATCAAAGTAATCCAGAAATACGGATCAAAACTTTGATATTGTAATCAAAAAGGATCAAAATAAAATGATCCTAAAACCGGATCAAAAATGATCCTGGTGAATTTGATCCATTTGTATATATTGATCCGAAAAAGGATCAAAACGATCCACGTTGGATCAAAAGTGACCCTTAAAGGATCAAATGATCCGGAAAACTACTCGTATATTTGATCCCGGCCTTCTAAGAGTGTATATTTCTGCTAAGACGCGTAAGTAATCGTACCAAAATGATAGACTACCTGGCTTGGTATCATCTTCCACAAAATGAACAGTGATAAGTAACCTAGAATAATAAGAAACGACACGAATTGATTAAGTCGTGTTTTTTATAAATACGTTTATGATATCTCTAAATATAAAATTACAACAATCATGAAATTTGAATTTCATAATTAGAAAGCTAAACATGCTACTAGTTGCTCTACGTTGGTAAGTTTTAAAATTTTAATTTGTTTGCTTAGAATTATGCAGTATGCTTCTGATACTTTAATTTGCAATGCATTTAATGAAAACAATGTTTTCTAAACTACATGGGTTCCACTATATGAGTATGGCCAGATATTTCCTGGTTAGAGACATAGGTTTAATGTTTTCATCCATTGCGTGTGTCAAACATGTAATACAGTATATGATTTGAACTATTCATGATTTCTTGTCTGGAATTACCAACCCTCATTTGCCACCTTGAATCCAGATCAATGAATAATACATTCTTACTAATGATAATATTATGGACATTATTTATGTGCGTAATTTAACACGTGCTTTATGAATTCGACATATCGGACTTTGTCTACGCTATTTTAACATTCCTGTGTATTTTCTGTATATGTTCTGGCTATGTCGTTGCTGACCATTCAATATATGCCAATTCTAATATAAAATGAAAACATTATTCCATATGTATAATGATACAAACAGGTAAATACATTATTAGGGCTGATCCGTACGGCACACAATATAATACTATTTTCTCCCAAATATAAAATACTTTTTAGTATAACAAATGGTGCATCAGAAGATGGCTTGGTTACTTTGGTTTCTTCTTTGCTATGGATGACTTGCAAATGAAAAAAACCCTTTTGTAACGATGATGATACGTGGTAATTGTCCATCGTTTCATAGCGATCATGGCCTGTTTGTAAAGTTAATGGTCGTTTCATGGTTGTTTGCACAGACAGCAGATTATCTTCTCATTTTAGAAACAGTCGCATCCATTTTCACTTCATAAACCTGAATGAAATTTTTATAACCAAGCACTGTATTCATCATAATATCTTTAATTTGGTGGCAATCACAAGTAGGGCAATATAGAACCAGGGTGATTGATATGGAGTAAAATAACTTATCAGGTGTGGAGTTGAAATTGAGAAATTCGAGACGTTGTTCGAGATGGAAAGACTGTTTTTCATTTAAAATGAAAAACAAATCTAAGTATCAAAGTTATCATAATGTGTCAGTTAATGAAATGTTTGTGACTTATTTTCGATTAAACAACTTCATTTTACCGATTATTCTCTGTTGTAAATAGAAACAACAAAATTGAAAAAAATGACGATACTTCATTTCCTCTTCTACGTCCTTCAGGATCACAATAACAATTCATTCCCCAAATACATTACAAACAAAATTGATTCACTCTTTACAAAAGGATATTGTACTTTATGCATTTATTAGAAGAAAATCTCTTTTTGTTGTTAATCACTTTGGGACACCAGTTATCCTTTTTAATGACATGAAATAAAAATTGCATTTATTCTTTTATTTGTTTATTCTTGAGAATATGAGATTCCATTGTTGTATGTTGTACTTGCTTTAAGACCTTGTGCAACAGAATGACCTTAATATATTAGCTATATAAAAGAATAGGGTTTCTTTTCAAAGAAAAAAATATAATTATGATAATGATTAGGAACAATCTGGTATGTGTGGTACCACTTATGTCATTTGTGGTTAAATGATCTGGCAAAATTTTCAACAAAATATTAATAAATTCTAGATCAAGAAAATTAAAGTAAAGTGAAAACCACGAAAATATCATCAAAACTGTTGCAAAGATCACTAAAAAGAAAACAAGCAATTAAACTGTTAACGTGACCTGATTTTGAATTCACATGAAATCCATCTTTCGGAACAGTATGTTATTTTATTCTTTTTATTGACATTATTCATTAAATATAGGCAAACTCTTATTTAATAATATAATATCGTTATCAAAATTCAAAAAATTCAATCATAATGTATACAATGTCTCCCAATAACACTATGCATCTTAAGATTTTATACATTGTTTTATCACAAAAGTGATTGTTTTAATAATAAGTTTAATAAACTTGCATTTCAACAATAGATCAAGCCATTCCAAGAGTGTAACGCCATCGCACAACATACTTTTGCTTAAGGCTACGGTCCCTAAATGGGTGCCATTTTTGCCAAATGCATCTTTACTGCAACTTTTTACCTACTTACACATATCAGAACAATACAATTTTTGGCGTACATATGTAATAGAGTCTCTAGTTGATACATGAGACTTCAGTAGTGATTTCACGTCCATTATCAAGGTCAAAATTACGTCAATAAACTACTTCGAAAAAATGTTATGATGTTCGAACGATTCGCCTGTTTTCAAATTTTGACAGATTGTAGGCTTGATGCTTTTTATTGAATTACAAATAATATTTTATAAATGTGTTGTGTTGATTTTGAATGATAATGTAACAAACCCGCGTTGTTTTGCCCGAAAAACCAGGCGTGAATTATGACTCTGAGTTCGCCCTGTTTGAGCTGTGAATAGCCTGATTTTAGTATCTACATTATCTACATTTTGTCTGATATACGCATTCGCATAATTTACTTACAAATGGAGCATTCCAATGAGGCAAAAATTGCAATTTTTATGTTAACAAAAGAAAAATACGGCATTCTAATGTTTATGTTTTAGATTTTAGTTCACGATCTCAACAATGCCTTGATAGCTCAGCGGTAGAGCGCTCGCTTCGTAATGCATGACTAACTCTTGCCAGAATCAATGGTTCGAGTCCCCGCAAAGGCAGTGGAAACTATTTATCTTTTCATGATAGAAAAATAGTTAAGATTTACGTTTTCATGAGCATGTGGATTCCTCGTACCCTTAAATGCGAGTACATTTGAATTAATCTTCAAGAACATTGATAACAGTTACATTATTGAGATACTAGCAAAACTAAGACCTCGCTTAACATCTGATGGAGATTATTGCATCTCCTTTAAATTTCCATACATAGTTTAATTTTATTTGGGATTTTAGTCCTTTAAACGTTATAAAATGATTCCCGTTACAGTGGACAGAGGAGGTCCAAACATACATTTGGAGCAAATAATATGGAGAACTTCGAGGTACTTAATGCTCGTGTAGCAGTTCGAGTGAAGAGGTTGCAACAATACCCCGAAAGGGCGTGTTACAAATATGTTTATAGAACAACAATCTTTATGCTAAAATATTCCCTTAATAAGATGCCACATGATAATGACCTTTGACATGTTCTAAACATGGCGGTCTTGCCAACTTATCAGTCCTCTTATCTAATGACATATATATCTGACCCTCTGCAGGTTTATTTTCAAGTTCACTATAGATATACTCCCGGTGTAAATTAGGAGGCAATTGTCTACATCTCCTCTGAGTCATTCTATTATACTTAATTATTAATGTCACTCCAATCAATAGAAAAGTCAATGCAAAAAATGCAGCCACAATTGTAGCAATTATCCAGAAAAACTCTTGGCCATGTGTCGATGGACACGACTTTAGACACTTATTTTTGAAAGTTAACGTAGTCTCAACTTGTGGGGTAACTAAAACATCTACTTTATTTGTCGGAGATTTAGTCACTGGTGTATAAACATGATTTGGATTTCGCTGTATCTCAATAGGTCCTATATGACAAGATTGTCGCAGCTCTGGGAAAATAGGACTTGAAAGTTCACATAGAATCATCTTCCCTGTATCCGCAAGAGTTGGTGTGAATCGCAGTTCGCTGTATGCAATACCGTTATTAGCTGATGTAGTAATTCCGTTCTTGATTTTTCCAATACCTGTTTGGATCCATGTTAAATCAGGAGTAGGGTTTGAGATTTCTGACGAACAGTTTAATATTGCAGGAATACCTTCTGTTAGAGTTAACCCGCCATTAGTTGAACACACGGGATAAGAGTCACTAGGGAAATAATACACATCGACATCAACAGCACTTCTCGCTAAAGTAATAGTGTCATCATACTCATTAGTTCCTGTAACTTTGCAAGAGTATGTTCCCTGGTCAGATTTAGTTATATCTGTTACAGAGAGAAAATACACCGAGGAACCATCTTCCGTTTGTCTAGAAGCTAAAAATACACGATCCTCTATATCTTGAAGAACGTATTCACCTAGTGAAAGTATTTCGCTGTGTTTTCCCGATAATTTACGATATATCTGTACCTGGTGATTTGGTTCAAGGTTCCAAATTCGACAATGTAGAGATAGTATTCCTCCCGTTTTTACTGGATTAACAGGAACATATGTTTCAATGATAACATCAGCACTTGAAATTAAGTCAACTGTCTGTAGAAAGAAGCAAAATGCTGACAATAATGTGTTGATGTTCTCCATCATTCCGTTTCAAATAGTGTATACATAAATGTGAAGACAGCTAGAAATCGTTTTCCTTTACTGAATCACAGACAGAATTTTGGATATGAAAAGAACAAGCATTAAAATCTCTCAGACTTGCACGATCCACACGAATTTTCAGAATTGCGTTTTGCCATTATTTCAGTAAAGTTTCAACAGATACTGTAATTCTTGTAAAGCCTGGTCCTTTTCCTTATGTATTCTCCGCAAGTCTATGTGCCAGCAAATCAAGAAATAAGTGCGCTTTGCTTGAATTCAAACAGACGCAGTTCTCTTACTACTAGTAGTATGCAGTTATCAGTGGCGACGTCATCGTGTGTAATTGGCCAATGGCTTGCAGCGCTCAAAGTGGGAAAATGTTCACGTGGGTAAATAGGTGATGTCAGTGATGTATATCTGTACTTAAGCATTACTTAAAAAAACACCTTGTTATATGATATCTTCCGTCTGTGACAGGTTTACATCCGTTAACAGACCAATATGACTTAGATGTGTAAAATTGTAAGATGGGTAATGATGACTCTATTCCAGTGCTTATGAAAAGTGAGAAGGGTTACTAAGATTCAACGTGACAAGATATTTTTTTAGTATCTCTAATCCTTGTAAATATGTGACCAGAAAAACGGAAATGACAGCCCTAATTAATATCCGATGAAAACAATAAATGCCTATATTCATTGTATAGAATAAAATAG
>JXSR01S004570.1:81019-98138 GCA_000969725.1 Ophiothrix spiculata
AAGGTCTTTGATAAATTTTATTTATTTTATTTCACATTTTATCTTATTCTATGAATTTCTATTTTTTCTCATCATAAATTTTTTCCGCCCACGAATGCAGATATACCAGACCAGTCAATACAATATAGCTGTACATTGTCAAGAAGCATCTTGTTTAAAATCCCTACTCATTGTCAAGAATCAAAAATAATCATGATTATCCTGAACTTTTTATCCGTCCAAATGAGAAGGGGAAAACATACTCGCATTCACGGTACACTCACTTGATTACCTTCATTTTCGAACCTTAAAAATGATCATTCATCTGTTAAAATAACACATTGACTAACAAACACTCTCATGCAATTTAAAAACACAGATTTGCGATCAAATTAAAACATTCCTTTGCATTATCTCGTTTGTGTAGCGTTAATTAGTAACGGTATTTATAATATTTCATGATGAAATTGAGAGATATTACCCCGGGACAAACACCTGCTACACCTATATTAATGTGGAACTCCAAAGGTAAAATACTAAGCATATTACAAAGAAAGTGGTAAAAAATATATGAGTTTAAAAACTAACTATACGTTTTTGTTATTTAAATCAGATTCATATTCACCGTAAGGAATACAAAATGACATTCACATTCTATGATACTGTGTAATCATAACTAATGGAAAATCCAAGCATAACTTATACAAGAATTACCCAACAATCAATGATTTTACAAAAAATCTTATCAATGGAAAACAAAATAATAAGACAAGGATTTTATACAATATGAATTTTATCATGAGGAGGCTTTTCAAACCTGAGAATTGTAACCCTGATTTAAAACGTACTTTTGTAGTAAAACAGAAATGCGTGTAGTATAATTTGATCGATATTAATTTAATTTCCAACTATAGATTGAATATCGAATTTGCTAAGATTTTTGTTCTGTTATCCTGTCGGAAAATTCGTTCCATTCATGCCATACAATAGAATAGCATCCGTACATATAATCAAGGAACAGTATAAGTTAATCAACGTTGCATATGCAGGCATACATTGAGTATCTTTTATTGCAAACGCTAGTCGAGAGATTTTTTATTAGCAAATTGATTTTCTTCTCAAAATCATCAAATTATATTTCTTATATATAACGTATACTGTACTATATATAAAGGTACTTTATATAAAAGCATAGATTAAGTGATATGAGAGAGGCGGCAGTGCAATAATCATGATAATGTGTTAATATGAAATATACTTTTACCACACTTATCGTTTCATAGAATTAATAAATATTCACTTCTTGTTTATTATGCTAAATATCTATAACATTTTAATGAAACGTTTGTTCCACTTTGCAGTTATATTCTGTTTTGTTTATATATTATCACTTTATTTCATGAAGGCCATCGGTTGCTCACCAATTAATTATATAATCGTTTCAATGTACATATATTCCATAACTGAAAACATTACTGGTCTTTAACACTTATGTGGCCTAGAGAAAGTGGGTGGGGGAGGACCCATGGACCCATTTTTTTTTTGCGTCAGAACAAATTTTTTTCATCGCCCTGTGAAATAATTGTCTAACTTTATACGCTTCGATCGGTGCAAAAAAAAATCAAATTGACCCATCCATTCTTGTGCTGATTAGCATAAATCATACTTTTCCGAATGCGCTCTTCAAATTTGTTTGCCCATAAAATCGTAACCAAACAACTCTTTTCACAATTTTATTCCAGAAATGTATTTGGTATCTACATTCTGCAAATTTGATGCATATTAGATCGAAAAATTTCATTAGGAAGTCATTTTTCGAATTTTGAAAAGGATAATTTTGACCAAACACGGCAAAACAATTATTTTACCGGTTTTTTGAAAAGCTATTTTTTCGATTGTTCCCATTTTTTCTTAGTTTTGGTTCTTTTAAAGAACTTTATTTATGGCAAGAGTTTTAACGTAAAATTTCTTCGCAAAATGTTTTTCTGATGTTGAGTATTAACTTCGAAAATTAATGAAAAATTATCCAGTGAACAATAAGTATCTTCCTTTGTCCAGTCAAAAAAATGCTCATTTTTTTCATTTTATTGTGTGCTGTTATTTACTTGATAGATATTTATTGTAATAAAGTAATTAAGGGACAAAAAGGAAAATCATTTGATATTATCGGCTTCACCTTTTGGAATGAACGTACATGCCCATTAAAGTGACAATATAAAATAACATGAACATAACATTTTACGCCCATCCTGTCAATTGCGCAAGTGTCTTTGAATAGATTCATCAGGATCGGTGGAATAAATAAGTGAAAGATTCATTGATACTGATCCAACTGATGAAATTGTTCGATCGAATATGCATGAAATGCGCAAGTGTCTGTTTTTACATACTTGCAATAAATGAGTGAATTTTTCATTAAATTATACATTTTTCTCATAATTTTACACTTTGTAAATTACAACCTAACCGCATCGTATTTGTCTCAACCGTGCATCGTACAAGCTCATACAACATAATACAAGGGCATCACAATATCAGCGAACAATACAATCTAATATCATTGTCATTGAACAAAGACATATGATGTACAAAAATCACTATTGAAACCACATGACTTTTTATTAGTTTTATTAGCAAATTGATTTTGATCGTAATAGGCTATAAATACATGTATAATCAAACTACCAATCAGTGTTCCCGCTAAGGATTTTAACTTTGCGCCAAAGCGGCATAAAATAAAATAAAAAATACCGCCATTGCCAATTTCGGAAAGATCACCTTACAAGTAAGAGTAATTTTGATAGGGACCTATAATATGATTAAAACTGAAATAAGTGAACTATGTGTATAACCAAAACCCTATTTTTGACTTTTTGTTTTGGGAACCCCTTGCGCAAATGTTTGACCTTCTGCGCCAATTTAGCGACATACAGCCTTAACGGGACCACTGAACTGTTCCCAATGTTTGGATTTTGATTTTTTGTGTGTAAATATGTTTGATAGAAATAAGAGCTTATTAAATAAGGAGTGGACGGGTATATTTGCAGTTTTAGTGTATTGAAGAATCTACAAAAATTCTCATAATGGAGTAAATCCAATCGGTTGCTTAATTTTTCTCTACATTCTGATAGATACACATTTTGAGTGATAGTGTGTACAATATTATTTTATATTATTGCTGAAAATAGGTACACCATACTAAATATTGTACTACATTGTTAAATAAAAGGTGCAAAAGAATGACTCATTATACAAATTCATTTCATTAATCTTCTCATGCAAAATACTTTTATAGCTCAATAACAAATAACGTTAATATTCTTAGATGGTAATAAGTTAACGCGCCTATTCGCTCTTCACATTTGATATATAGTATAGACGGCTTATTTAATAAGGCAGCTGACAAAAGCAAGTGATATTGTAATGAATAAGCGTTAAGAAGAATGTAATCAAACGCTATATGGTGATGCATGAGCGTTCAAACGATGCACGATATTGGATTTTTTATTTAACTATTTCACGGTGTAGAAAGATTGGGTTTAGTTAGACACATAATTTGATCTAATTTCTAGACAATTTGCGCGCCAAAATAAAAATGTGATGATTGATTCGAAACTTGTTTATTGCAAATGCATCATATGAATACGTTGCATGCATAAGGCCAAATAAAAAAACAAGTTTGTCTCTGGTAACATGCTTGAAAAGTACAATGCGGTACGCGGCTTTTTATTTTTTATTTTTTTAAGGCAATGCGATATGCGGATTTTCATTTTTTCTTTTTTTTTTACCAAAAATGCAGAAAGAAAAACTTATTAAAACAATGCTCTTGGTTTCTATTATTATTCATTAATATTATTATTAACCATAAAAGTTTTGTTTATAACTTTAGCCGCCCTTGGTTTCTCTTTCATGTTCAATAATACAACATGCGACTTGTTTTGTTGCATCTTTATTTGTTTTTACGCCAAGTCTCCAGTAAGCTATTTCACAAGAATTGTTTTATTTATCAGCAAGAAGATTTATTATTTTTTTGATACGAAATACGAAAAAATAAAATAAATAAGGCTGGAAATATGTAACTTAACAGAATCGCGCGCGGGTTACCAGAAACAAACTTGTTTCTTTTTTAGCCTAATCAAATGGCAATAACGGTGTCTGTAGGATTTCTGTAGGATTTCCTACAGAACAAAATTATAAGACGTGTAAAAATCTTGATGTTGGAAAGGTTATAAATCATTAAGCTCCTTTTGTGTGAATCTGTTTGATATTTTATATATCATGTTCGATATGGAGAGGGCAAGCCTTAGTGTATCTGAGATATATACGTTGGCGATGTACATACGGAGTAAACGCAAGTTCCTTTATTTGGAGTTAGGTCTTTTTTCCTTTTTTCTTTCTTTTGTTCTGATAGATAATTTTTTTAATTAAATGATAGGGTGTGCAAAACATTAAATTCGATGGTCAAGACTAAAATTGTGAAACGGTCATATTTCGGAAAACTAGTACACTAAACGTAACATGGCATAGATAAAATTTAACTCAAAAAAAGAATCAATAGAACGCCCCATTATGCAAATTCATTTCTAAGCTATTTTACCATACATAACAGCGTAGCCAGACATTTTCATTAAGAGGGGGGAAGGGGGGAAGGGGGGGAGCAAGGCGGGGCAAAGATATTTTGAAGGGGGCAACTCCCCAAATGAGTAGCTACACAAAATGGTACACCCCAACTTTTTTGATCATAGCTTATGTAAATATATGTTTTTTGGTCTTTTTTAAGGAGTAAATGTCCTTGTTTTTATAAGCAAATTTTGCAACTTCAGCGCTAAATTGTTTCGCGCGCAATTTTGTTTTGTTACAATTACGAAAAAAGATTCGGTTCATACTAAAAAAAATAGTATGAACCGATGGCACTGGAATGAAAAAGACCATTTGAGGGCATCTTATATGCTAAAAAGGAGTGTACTATGTAATTTCAATCTGACCTACACTTTTATTGATTTTTTCAGGGGGGGGGGCAAGGCTTCTTTCAGGGGACAATATGAACTAATTTCGATCCGCTAAAATAAAAATGTGATGAATGATTCGAAAATTTATTAAAAATTGTATACATAAATTGCATGCATGATCTAATGCCAGAGACGCTTTAGTATTTATGCACTCATTATAAATACTCAAAAACAAGTTGTTAATTAAGTAATAAATTTCTGTATTAGTTTCTCTATCATTAAACAAGATAAAGTGGCCAATAAATTACCAACAACCATTATAATAAAACTATGATACTCATACCAGATGATATTGGATGGCCTCAGTTGTCAAGGCTACAGTCCCTAAAAACGTCTCGCTCGGCTGAATGTCATGTTTACTGCAAGTTTTACCTACTTACACCTATCAGAATATCACAATTTTTTGCGGTCATATTGAATAGAGACTTTAGTTCATACATGAAACTTTTCTAGTGATTACACGTTTATTATCAAGGTCAAAATGACGCCTAAAGACTACTTCGAAAAAGTTGACCCTTTTCGCCGAAACCTCAAAATTTCATGATGTTCGAACAATTGGGCTGAGGCAAAAATTGCAATTTTATGTAAACAAAAGAAAAATACGGCATTCTAATGTTTATGTTTTAGATTTTAGTTCACGATCTCAACGCTGCCTTGATAGCTCAGCGGTAGATCCCTGGCTTCGTAATGCATGACTAACCTCTGCCATAATCCATGGTTCGAGTCCCCGCAAAGGCAGTTCACATTTTCCTGAACAGATGGGCTCCACACACGTGAGCACTTTCAAATGCGATGGGCTATACCTACCTGGTATTGACAAGCCCTTTGTCGACAATTACAAAACATGTTAATCTTTGTCGACAAGCCTGTTTCTATATGGGCATTTTCACGAAAAAGTGGACATGAGAAAAATATTGAAAAAAGGATGTAACTAATGAAAAATGCTACCACCATATATTTGGTATCAAAGAAAGCTATTTTAAAGCTCTTTAAACTGAACTTAATTTTGAAAAGACTGAACAAAGATGTCTATGAAATTTCTTTAAAAAACCTATTTTTTGGTCAAATTTCTTGATTTTTATTATGAAAAGTAGTAATTTTCATTAATTTTTTTCAACCCATTCTTGGTTGTTTACTTATGTGTTATTGTTCTAAATGGCTTAAATAAGGATCAAATTTACACATGAGGTTGTATTTTTTGTTAATCCTGGAACATGGCAAACTATTGCAAAAACACCAAGCAATGCATTCAGTAACTTTGAAATAAAATTTCCTCATAACTTTCATAAAAATTTTCATAAATGTACTCAAAGTGAAAAACCATGTCCGTTTTGATGTCCTTCCGTGACCGACCTCATTAATATGCATATTTTGCGACAGAGGAATTTTTATGAAAAAATTCATGTTGAATATGAATGCTTTCAGGTATTCTCAACTAAATATGGAATTAGTTTTATTTTATCCAATTCAATTTTGGCAATGTATTTTTTTGAAATACAGAAAAATTCTGTGATTGTCCTTCCGTGACCGCGAAAATGCCCATATCGAGTTTGTCGACAAGACGCAAAAACTAAATAAAATGGAATAAAATAAAATGCTTCACAAAACTAGAAATCCAAGATTTGTAATGAAATTTTAACCTGATATTTTACTCGTCTCAGTATAAAGTTTTATATATACATTGATGTTTTTTCATTAACTCGTCATAAACTTTTAGGAAAAAGCGACGCTACATCCAAGCGCTATATTCCAGAACTAAAACAGGGTACCGATTTAAGCAAAAGACAACAAGCAGTAATTTCAATCGCCTTTGTTGCATAATTTGACGAAAATTCATTGTCGACAGTGTCGACTCAGTCAAGTGTTGGGTTGGTAGTTTGTCGACAATGACATTGCTTGCCGATACCAGCCCTGGTTGTACCGATTTGATGGACGGCATTTTTTGGACGCCATCATAAATCAAAAATGATTTACAATTATTGGAAATACGGTTTGTACTGACTGTTTTGACTTGCTTTAGTCTGCCCTCGCATGACATTGGCAAAGATAGTCTGAGACAGTATTGCCCCGTTCTAACTTGCTGTAGTCTGCCCTCGTATGACAAAGATAGCAAACATAGCTTGATTTGCAGTAGTTCAATATGCACTGATTTGTGATAGTCTGCTCTCGTTTTGATTGGAAAAAAGGATTTAAAGAACTCTTTTTGAAAAAAAAAATAATAATCTGCATTGAATTGCGTTCCTGTGTTTAAGATTTGCAATAACTCATTTAGTTACTGCTCTCTCATGTAACATAGACATGGAATCTAAATTGGTTTGCTCTCGTGTAACAATACCAAAAACTTGCAGAATCTGCTAACAAGTCAAAGGTGCTTGAGGATTTGGAAAAATAATGCAATAACCTATTTTAGAGTTAAATAATATTGATATATGATTTTATTTACAATTTAATAAAATCTGAAAAAGACCATTTCAAAAGCTAATTTTTTTCTACAGATCCGTCGGAGAATAAACATTACAAAAATTAAAACCTTAGTCCTTTCCGAACCCATAAAATATAATAACGTGTAGAAAAAGTTTTTATAACGTGAAGAAAAAGTTTTTATAACTATAAGGGACTTTTATTCGGATCAGTCATTTAAAAAAAATCTATAATCATCTATTCAACGTTTCTTTTAAATATCACGAGATTTTGATATTTTACAAATTAGACTTTTGAGTATTCGACTGTTGAACTTCGACCACTGTAGATCAACACAAAATATATATTTTAACACAACAATTGTGAGGACCCGGGAAGCTTTGCCTCAGTAGGTCATTATTTCGTAATGATCTATAAACGCCTTAGATGGGAAGTCATTATATATAATATATTATATATATTGCACAATATATATAATATATAAGATATATATAAGATAAATGATATATAAGATAAATTATATATACAAGATATATAATATATATAATATATATAATATATTATATATATTGCACAAGATATTTACTATTGAGGTTATTGGGCAACGTCCACGTGCAGATTCACGTTCCTTGGCGACCACTCACCACTGTTCCTGCTAAGGCCGTATAACGCGCCATTGGCGCAGGAACAGTGGAAATTGGAGCAACTGGTTTCTGAAAATGAGGAAGATACTTTTTCTTGCTTTTCTCGTGGTTTCGGCGTAAGCATTTCTTCACCTTAGTCATAATTAACCGAAATGGCGCAAGCTCAAAAACCTTAGCGGGAATACTTTTACTCACCATCTTGGTCAGGCCCGTAGCCACTTTTTTCACCTTATTGCTGGATTATCAAAAAGTAGACTTTTTGAGGTATAAGGTATTTTTTTTCCTGTTCAGGGCTCATTAGGATTGACTTTATTAAACAATACATCTTGACCACGGTAAAGTTCCGCAAGGTGCAAGTATCACATGTGTTTCCAAACAAAAACAACAAGTCAAGATGAATAAGACTTTTATTTTGATTTTGAAACTGAATCAGCATCATAAAAACAGCAAGGACATTATGCTGTTTCTCACCATGTGAGTAAAAATACATCCTCTGGGCACATTGTCAAATGAAGAGACGATACAAAAATACTTCTGTCATAATTGATTTGAATTAGTGTGCCTTCGGGTCAAGAAGGAGTTTTCTCCTATTCGTGATGGTGCATATTTGCATTTCTTGAAACCGGATAACCACATCCAAATATTGATCAATTCAAATTGGCAACAGCATTTTAGCTATTCGAGGCATGCTGCAAATACTGGCTGTATCAAAATTCTTTGTACCCAGTTGTATTTGATTTTCAAAAAAACATATTTGGAGTTTGTCAATTTCAAATATTTTGCTATTAGTGAGTAATAGAATTGTTCAACTTTTGAAAGTTTTACGGCAATTGAATATGGTCATTTAATGGATGGTCGATGAAATTCCAGTTGCATTCAAATTCCCCACACACTAACCTTTGTCTACTGATGCTATCGTCCGTCGCATTGGTGTCCAAAACGCCTCCCCCATAACTTTCGTATTGACAATCGTAAAGTGGGTTCATTTAGAACCATAGCATAGACATGGTTCTTTTTTATCCATCCATAGCAAAATAATCACAATTGATGAAGTTGTTACATATTTATGACATCATCAAGTATAACCAATTTGAAAATTGTGATTTTTGAGAAAAAAATGTGAAAAATCAAAATGTTGCTATAAAATTTCTAAATATTATAGCACGATGCAAATACTGGCTGTATCAAAATTCTTTGTACCCAGATGTATATTTCATGGATGTTTTTGCTTATAAGCAATAGAAATAACAATTTTGATTTGTTTTTCTTCAAATTGCCACATTTATGCGTAATAACAACTGTGAAACCCACCCGCACTTGAACTTTGACGGCTTATCCTTCCCCGATTTGTTGGACTATCCTCCATTTTTTCATTAGAATGACTACAACGGATTAAGTTATAGTTGCTAAAATGCCCAGGATCAGTTGTTGCGTTTTTATGCAGCAGAAAAACAATCCGTAGGTAGGATGGCATCCATAATGATTCAAATCAATTCACTGCTCAAACACACACGTTTCGGCAAAACACTATATTTTCTTTAAGAGCATATAACTTTGAAATCCAACATGCTATTGTCATGAAATAAAATTCTTAGGAAAACTAAAACTGCACAAAAAATAATTATTTTAAAGATATTATAAAAGATTTAGATTTTACTATATTATATATGTATTTTTAAATGAATGTTTCATGCTGGCAACCTAGACATCTAAAGAGCAAAAGTACATTTCTTGAAATTAAGAGTTCACCCATATATCAACCACATTATACAGAATAGTGTATGTTTCGCTTAAAACCTACACTTTCTGACGAAAATTCTAAAGCATGCCACAATCTGATGCGGGAATATATATCAATATAGGATCGCATTCACTGAAATTAATTTACTTTAGTTGGTATTGATTCAACTATTTATATACATTATATATGTCAGCAGGTATTAATTGCACTGCAAACGAAATCGAATTGTGACCGAATTTCATGAAAACAAGATGACAGATTCTTGACCCAGCACATTGGAACCCAATAGTCATCTAAAGATACACATGTATCATTTTCTTCCTATGATCATCATCAATAGTCCTTATCTCTAAAACATACCAAGTAACCGATATAAAAAGTATAAAAAGAGCAATCTATCGCAAGATTAATGAAAGGGTTCTGTAACTGACAAAATACGGATTCTGCAAAATAGTTACCATAAAACCATGATCTTCATTAAAAATACATAAACCTGCCATGCTTCACATCAGAATAGGACGACCAAGATAAATCATATTTGATTTTCTGAAAGAGCATTGAGTTATCAAATAATGCACACTTTGGACATTGTTCTGTGTCTCATTACAGATACCCCGAAGGGATACATGCATCTTCAACATGTTCATTAAGACAAATACAGCGTCGTGAATAGATGATACGATACAAAAATACTCCTGTCACAATTATTTCTATCATGTTTAGAGGCGCAGAGATTGAGGCCGGTTTCCCTTTTCCATGGCAATGTTATTATTGTGCGAGTTACGTGATAGGAATTTAAATGACCATTTCCAAGTTTTACAATATTAGTCGTTTCCAGGGGTGCGATCGTTAAAGCATGAGGACTGGTCCGATGTTTAAAGACATCATTAGAAACAACAAAACCGAAACAAATAAGTTGGATTTCGATCGCTTTATAAACGCATGTTGCTTCTGGAAATTATTATCTTCTAAGGTACTGTAAAATCAAAAAACTGACCGGGCTAGGGCCGTCTGCATAAACCAGTCTCCTGTTTTGCTCTAGTGCCTTATTTGTTTTAAAAAGATTTGACCGTTAACAATGCATGTCACCGTCAAAATAAGCCCGGGTTTTTTTTAGAACCCAATTGCATTGCTATACGTCCTATCAAAGCTTATAGCGTTTCTGTACAATTTGAGCCAAATTTGAGCCAAAATCATTGTCATATCCATCGAAATGTAACAGTTTGAATGAATTGACCATGGGAAGTCCGAATTTGAAAAAAGGTTTCGCTAGTCCGAAAATGAAATAAGGTCCACTAGTGCGAAATTTAAAAAGGTACGCTAATCCTAACTTGGTTCCGAAAAGCCTCCTAAGCATGTCATACAAAGAGCATAAGTATTTACTAGTACTTTAATTGTAACGCTTATAGAATTTGTCAAAAAGAGTTGACCATCAATCATCTTTCCATCGTCTCTGACTCTCTGTCAGATATGGATATTTTCACAAAACAAATAGAAATCTGATACCTTTCTAGTCATTCGCACGGGTCATTTGGATTATTGAAGCGAAAATCTCATTTCACGGAGATTATAAGTAAAAACCATATTTAAGTCAAAACCACTTTTAACCAGGGAGCAATCGGACACTTTGGGTGAAAAAAAATCAGTTTTTTGCTATTTTTGTGTGATAGTGTTTTTTGAATACCTGAACCCCTCAAGAACATCCCCTGAAAGGGTGACCACACTGTATTGATTCAACTATTTATATACATTATATATGTCAGCAGGTATTAATTGCACTGCAAACGAAATCGAATTGTGACCGAATTTCATGAAAACAATTATTAATTGGTTTCATGTGTTAAATTTGGTATCAGTAGAAAGATGTTGTCATGTATAAATTTTTTCAAGAGTTAAAAGTGAACTTACGTTTTTAATATTAATGTAATTAACCAAAAAAGCTTCATTTAAACACCGCCCTCGTGTGACGCCATTTTGCCAAACTTCATGGATTTTGCTGAAATTTTGTTTACAGGTTCCCTTTTGGTTGACTAAGAGACTGTCCGAAGGAAAAAATCAAATTCACTTGCATTGCATAGTTATGGCATTTCAAACTTTCAGGGACTTGTATTTTTTCATTGAAAATAGTCCCGAATCAGCGAATGAGAAGCCATTTTAGAGAGGACATAACATCAAATTTGTGTTGATTGGAGCCTTTTGATTTACATGTTTTGTCAACACTATAGCTGTAGAATAGAAATCTGAACAACAATTCCATCTCATAGGTCCAATTGAGATTTTGCAGGGGGTCCAATATAGCCGAAAAAGGTGCGTAAGACAGCTTGAGGCCACATTTCATGATTGTCTTACTCCCATAGTGTGATAAAAACTTATATTAAATACTTTGTTGAATTTTAAAGGTGCTAAAAGAGTGCCAAACTATTAACTTATGACTTGAAATTGAAATTTACATGATCCCCTTGATTTAATAGACCCCCTGAAAATGGGTCCGTGAAAAAAAAAGCCTGAAATTGATCAGATATGGCTGAAAACGCGAAAACGAGGCTAAAAAACACTAATTGGAAAAGGCTAACTTTTAATTGAAAGGGTTTAAACCTTTTTTGTTTTTACATTTGCAGAGTAAAGATATCTAAACAAAACTTCCCATCTTATAGGTCCTACATGTAGATCCTATTTGGATTCAGGGGGGGGGGGGGGGGCTAGTCAAGTTATAAATATAATGACCAATTCTCGTGTTTCAGAGCACTTTCCATAACTGGGGCAAATCTATACATTTTATGCTTAATTTAACTTAAAATGTGTTGAAAATGTGCTCTGAAAATCAACTTATGTCCAAACAGTGGAATTCAGATGACCCTTTTTATTTTACAGACCCCCTCAACAGCCAAGAAATTGTTCAAATATGTGCAAAAACAGCCGACATATGGGTAAAAACATACTGTATCCTGAAATAAGTATTAAAAATTTTCAAACTGTTTTCTTTTCAAGGAGTACATGCTTCTTAGAATATCATAAACTAGAACCTGTGTTGTTGTATTCTTAATGTTTTATTATTTCTTTCATGAACTGAAAATGGGATTAAAATAGTTCAACTTTAAAACTTAAACTTTAGAATCAGAATATGGACCAAAAATCCTTTTTTTTGTCTAATTAATATGTCATGGGGTGTTAAAAGCAGGGTTAAGACTCTTAGATATGGCTAATAAATGTGCTTGACGGCACTTTGTGTGATTTTAACAAGCCCATGGAGTGGTACATCTGTATATTTAAGACTTTATTGAAGGTTAAATGTGTTGACTAGGAGCTTGACTATCAATAAATATGGAAAAAATATAATTCATTTGATCCCTTGGTTTTTCAAAGCACCTGAAAATAGCCACGAAAATGCCCCCATAACGGCTAAAAACGTTGCTCAAACTTACATTTTCTGCAATAAATCTCATACGCTTTGTATCAGGGGATTGTAAATGTGATATTTGAGTTTTTGGGGTGATTACCTTTCATTTGATACCCATGTTGACATACTTTCGATTAAGTTCAGATTTGATCCCCCTGAGGGGGGTCCCGTGTGAACTTTTCCGGGGGTCACCCTCTCAGTACTTAAATTACGCTTCAAGACCTACCAATTTAAATGGTGTAACTAAAAATAGCATGAAGATTTAAAAAAAGGGCCGATTGCTCCCTGGTTATTTTCTGCACGCTTGTATTGGTGCTGGGTTAAGTGTTGTTAATACAATCGGACACTTCTGTTGAGAGGTGGTATTGGGCGCATGCGTGAAGCAAATGGTCACTGCAGAATATGATCAAGTGGCAAACTCTAATGCAGAAATTAAACATGTTGAATACAACGTTTTTCGCATTTAACAAAATAGAAAATTTCACTTCGGATCAGAAAAGAACAGTAAAGATTATTGAGATTTTGTTCAATGAAAAAGGAAAAATGCACACTTTGGCCACTGTTTTGTATCTCATCATAGATACACAGGACAGTTACATCCTTAAGGCAAATACTATAAAGATATACATGTAGAGCACCATGAAAAGACGATACAAACATATCCCTGTCACAATCAATTTATATTGAGAGCAGCTTTATCTTATCCATGACAGAGCAATGGTATGAAGTTACATTACTTTATTATTCGAATGGCCACTTAAGGGGATTGTCCGGTCCGTTTTCAGCAATGGGATACTGGAATGTCATCTTCACTGCTAGATCTTGCATCATGTACTTATACATTGCAGACTATCACAAAATCTGGTATACATACGAAGTAGATATATCTTCCTATTGAATTTTTAATAAAATAGCATCATTTTTCTCCCACAAAATTGACAATTTTTTTTCGTAATATAAAAATTTTACGCAGTTCGGATAATCCGATATTGTTTAGATATTGTCAGATTGTAGGACAAATACTTTTTAAATAAAGGAATTATAAATGATAAATAAGACCTCCAATGATTGTAACAGCAACGGCATCATAAAATACTCCATGGAAACAGCAACTTTAAACACTCAATTTTACGGTCGAACGCTTTTAACGAAAAATGCTGTTGCTAACTTTAAGGGTCGAAATCATCATTTGTATTTCTATAATACGTTATCTTTACCACAGGCAGGTTAAATTTTAATAAAAACAGATGATTCAAACTACAAAAACTTTGGAGCGATTTAACTAAAAGTCGTTAAAATGTTACCTCTTTTAAAAATATTCTTATCGCAATTTTCAAAGAGGTTACAGTCAGTGAAATCAATAGTCAAGGCTAATGTGGGATCTACTCTTCATGTATGTCAACAATTGTTATAGTGTGTGATTTTTAAAACACTTAAATCTATTTTTCTCTTTTCTTTTGATTTATTTCTCTGATTCCCTTTCCTTTCTATCCTTTTATTTTGTCAAGATCCCCGGATTGGCCATTTCCCCCGACCGACTCACCAAACTGCCATAGTTTAAAGGTGAAGGGCAATGCTTTAAAATCAAATCAACTATTGTTGTTGTTGCTTCAAGTTTTTTATTAACACAATTTCTGTCAACAAGTAATAATTTAAGCTAAATGAGTGAAATCGAATTGTGATAGAATTCCATTTCAACAAGATGCAATGGTTTACTTTTCCAAATATTATATATAAAATAATCAATATAGCTGTCATATAAGCTAAGGGTAAAACTATAGTTCGTAGTATGGACTAGCAACAAATATATTAGAGAGAGTTGATAGACATGTGACAATAAAGGAGAACTTTCTTGTTCTTTTAGATTTTAGGTCCATCTGTATTTTAATTCAGCACTTTAGGGGTAAAAGCGATCCCTTCACACTACATGTTTTCCTTACAAATGTGGCTGGTCACTAAACCAAAAAACAGCCTGTACGACTTCGAATTAACGCCCTGCGGGGCATGTTTTTTCTCACCCCGACCCTGTCGTTCCCCGACAATTTTTTTTCCGACCCGCCCGACCCGATAAAAATTTAGCTTGCCCCGACCGACCCCGACCCGAAAAGATATTTTCTAGACAGGACCGGCAGTTTTTCATGATTTCCCCGTCAAGATGGATATTTTTCCCCGACCCCGAGTTACCCCGAAATTCAAGTCATTAAAATAGTGTTTAACAAGGATGATGACAATATAGACACAGCGATTAATTGTTGCCCATTTTATTTTTACCCAGAACGACTTTTGCGTTTCCTGGACCAAATGTAAACTTTCCCGACCTCGAGTAACATTTCCCCGACCCGGTCGACCCCAGTAATATTTTTCCCGGACCGTACCGAACCTGAAAATTGCTCACATGGTTTCGGTCCGGTCCGATCCGGTCCGGTCCGGGAAAATTTGGGGTTTCGGGTTTCCCCGCAGGACCTTACTTCGAATTGTGCACAGCATGCTTACTTTTTCGACCTTTCTGCTATTTTGTTCATAGTTACATTATTTAGATTTAAGTCATTGTAATCTACACAGTAAAAAATAATTACTCATATCGTGGTAAACAAGGATTATGACAATGGTAGTTTATTACCAAAAACAGGGCAACTGTTTACCATTTTAGTAGAGGTTAAGTTTACAAAGAAGACGCGAGTTCCCTTTTTACCACGATATGAGTAATTATTCTTTACTGTGTATAGCTGTTTCTTGACTCTGAGGGGCTTTATCCAAAATAATTATAAAATGTACTTTCAACAACCACGCCTTACAATAATGTGTTGGATAACAACATGAACAATGATTCTAAGCTTCTCGCTGACTGTCATTTATGTTGCGTGATTGCTCAGTTTAAAATAAAAAAAAATCATGTCAAAACATGAACAGTGACTTCGTTTTTAGTTTTAGTTATTTCGATTAAGATTTTTACTGTTTTAATTTCAGATTTTAGTTAAATCGATCCAGCCATTTTGATTGTATAGACAATTCAGTATTTTATAGTTGCATATACGAGTATGCTTCACTGTGTAGATAATTTTGTTATGTTATTGTTATCATAATTTGAACCTTTCGACCAAATCTCCGAAATGCTTAAGCCGTAAACTTTCACTTGGATAATGAGAAAATATTAGAAATGTTTTGATACCAAAATCTTAAAAAAATGTTGACTTAATCGGACTTGGCTACTTAAAAAAAAAGTGGTATATGTTTAAGCTAAAATGTAAATTTTATTTGTCAGTTCTTTTCAGTCTTCAACCTTTATTCTTATCAATGGCAAATTAAATAACAATGTGTTGTTTATATCTTTTATTCATTTTGTTTCTAAATATTCATAGCAGTTGACATCTTCATGTCATTTGAATGATAAATATCCTTATAAATTAATAAGTTCCTCCATCAATACAGAAATGAGAGCCTCTTACTGTCATCCTAGAGTGTTTGCAATCAGTAATCAAAACACTCAATATGCATTTATGATAAGGACGCAGCGCTGTCCTGTTTTGCTAATTAGTTCAATTGCAAACAGTACAATACACAAAGCAGATTGTCAATTTCGTTTTATTAAAAAAAAACGGAGTAAGGGTCAAATTATAGTTCCTTTTGTACCAAATATTTTGTGCAACAAGTCTTTGTTATCTTATAATCTAACATATAACTCCAAAGAATCATTTAATCAATAACGGATACTTAATGTTGTAAATCATCAAACATTTTCACCAAATACTCCTCACATGCGGTGTAATTGACTTTTCATCACGAAGCCCCCGTTATTATTAGGAAATACATTGGAATTATATATCAGATTATAAGATAACATTCAAAGACTTGCTGCACCAAATATTTGGTAGCCCATAAGAAGTATAGTTTGAACATGTAGACGGCTGGACTTTATATATATAGAAAT
>JXSR01S004570.1:102519-116102 GCA_000969725.1 Ophiothrix spiculata
TTTAGTAAACTGTGATCAAGATGTATGTACACATACAAAGTGTTCGTTTTACTCAAGGAAACAATCGGAAGGCCACAAACTCATCGGGCGCCGCCGTGAGTGCTCGACAAACTTCGCCAGACCCAGAAATATTGCAATGTTTGTTAACAGATGGTGTGTAGTATATTGACTGCTTGAATATCGCTGTGGGTGGTAGCATTTTTCATTGAATAGTTACATCCTTTTTTCAATATTTTTCTCATGTCCACTTTTTTAAAGTAAACGACCGAAGGTCCAAAAAACTGTCTTTGCCAGAGAAATAGATAAAGGAAAACAAAATTGATAAGAAGGGGAAATAAAAAAAAAAAATGGTTGACGTTAAAAGTAATTAAAAAACAAACAAATACTTAAATTATACACTATAGGGGCGGAAAGAAATGACCTACAGTTCTGTGATGGACTTATGTTACGTATAGACATTAGCAGTGAGTTGTTTCAAATTGATAATTCAACCAGATATTGATTCCATAGCGTCGGTAGCTAGGTTTCGGCTACGCTGGTACCCTCGATGTGGGCGCTTCACTATATGGTTTAGACTGCCCATCATATGTCAGTGTGGAGTTGTTGAAGACATAAGAGGCAGGGGACCAGCGTAGGTTTCGGCTTCTGTGGTTGTTCTTTCTTCCAAATGCCTATAATAGCATGTTTACCATACAATGACACAATAATTTACCATAAAAAAGACACAATCTTTTAGATTATTACTTGGATACTTTTATTTTCATCGATTCAAGTTAACACAGTTCTTCATGTAGTGAGTTCAGTCCAAGCAAATTGTACATGATAATAAATAGCAATATTTCATAAATATGAAATTACCGACATTTTAATGTTAATACTGCAAAGATAAGTTCATTCTGTGAAAACCAATATACTATATGAATGGTGCTCTGGGAAAATAAGAGGAAAGTCGCAACTTTCAAAATTGAATTTATGGCATATTTTAGTTCTCTATAATCTAAGCTTTCGAATGATATATAATATGCCACACCTTTTTTGCGCATTCTTCATTTAGAGAACGAAATCCAAAGCAGTCCACTAAATATATTGCAATAGAAATTTGCTGCAGATCGATTTCAAAGATACTGATTACTACAGTGTATAATAGCAACGTGCAATCAATTAACCGTGAATAATTGCACTTCCTGGCAAAGTTGACCTTCGAAACTTTACGTATAGGTGAACACTCATGCATGGATGCATTTTATGTCAAAAAAAGAAATTTGCCTTTTTCACCCTATTTTAACTTTAGTCAAAATGTGCATTTGCGACTTTCCTCTCATTTTGCCAGAGCAGCCCACATAGAGTAGTCCTTTATTGACTAAAGCAATATTAACCCTTGCCTAACCAAGCAGGGGGGTACCACTCCACGCCACAGATGATTCCCTAGGGCATAAAAACGCAACCGAATATGACCTAAGGGTTTTGGGTAGTTGTAAATTCATCCATTGCAGTCATTTTATCAGAAAAAATCGAAGGTACCGCCTTCAAGTGCCGGGGGGGGGGGGGGGGGGGGGCAGGCTGTCTTGTCAAGGTCAGAAGGTAAATGGGGTGGTTGCCATCTCGGAATATTTAACCTTTTCTGCTTCCTTATGATGAGAGGAAGTTGAGGAACACGTGTTTGGCCAATTTTGAAATTTCCCCCTGCGATGACTTTTACCCCCTCCTGCAGGGTCCCATGCAACCATAGACTGGCTTTATGTCTAGACCCAAGTGTTGTTACCTATGGTCCATAGACCCCAAATAGATAGGACACATTAACAATTTCTCATTGCAGTTTTACCCCTAAAATGGGGTTTTGCTCACTAGGTATAATAACCCAGGGTGAGAACAACACATCTTGGTGTGATATCCTAATAACACCTTACAGTATAAAGATGATACATATATGAAACAGAGTATGCAATTGTATCATTTTAATCATATCAACATACCATGCGTACGGTATGTTTAATGAAACATAACATAAAATATGTTGGTCCATGAATAAGGTTTGTGTAACAGACGAGCCAAAACAACTCCTATGACACTTGGTGACATCATCAACTCATTTTCATATCATCTTTAGATGATATTTTCCCTTTATTATACCTTATTTTTATCCCAAATTGCTACTTTAATGAATTTGGGCTATATTTAAATATGATAAATACGCCAAGCGGTATCATTTGCAGCAGAGTTTCGTAGCTCAAGTCAATAAGAGTACATGATTCCGGTACAGACTCGAATGGACTGATAAAAATTGTGTTTTAGATTTAAGTTGTATATGTTCCATGTAAACTCTTCATACCCAAGCATTTATCAGATTAACATGATTAAGAAAACATATTTCCAGCAATGAATATAACGACGGAGTAGACTTCATTCGCATGTGTTACGTTGTTAATGTTTCTGGTCCAGTACTATTACAAGAGAAATAGAAAGAAAGGAATCAACCAAAGTGTTAATAATAACACCGGGTGACAACAACTGTACACATCTTGGTGTGAGATCCTTATAACACCTTACAGTATTTATGTTGATAAATGTATGAAACAGAGTATGTAATTTAATTGTATCATTTTAATCATATCAACATACCCTGCGTACGATATATTTAATGAAACATAACATAAAATCTGTTGGGTCCTTGAATAAGGTTTGCAGAACAGACGAAGCCAAAATAACTCCTTTGACATTTGATGACATCATCAACTCATTTCCATATCATCTTTAAATTGATTTTCCCCTTTATTATACCTTTTTTTTAAATCCCCAATTGCTACTTTAATGAATTTGGGCTGGAGCAGACTTCCTTCACATGTGTTACATTGTTAATGTTTCTGGCCCAGTGCAATTACAATACAAGAGAAACGGAAACTATCTCGTTCAAGGAAATCACCAAAGTGTTAATAATAATCCCGGGTGACAACAAAACATCTTGGTGTGAAATCGTAATAACACCTTACAGTATGTATGTTGATAAATGTATGAAACAGAGTATGTAATTGTATCATTGTTAATCATATCAACATATTCCTGCGTACGGTATGTCTAATGAAACATACCATAACATATGTTGGTCCTTGAATTAGGTTTGCAGAACAGACGAAGCCAAAACAACTCCTGTGACACCTGATGACATCATCAACATGATCAACTCATTCTCATCTTGTGATTTTCCCCTTTATTATCCCTATTGAGGACCCTAGAACTATAAAGGGGTTAAGTCACAAAATCTTTAAAATTTAGTTGTCAATTTGATGTTTATAGCATGTGTAAGATGCTCTGTGAGGTACAGCATGAGTGGGTAATGACCACCTTTTTAATAAGCAAAAATTTAGAATACATGAAAAACACTGATAATTACTGTTTTTCATTACAAACACTTCTTAAAAATGATCCTAGTATTTCAATAAATAACCGTGTATCACCATGCACATTCTATACCGGCATGAAACATGAAATCATTTTTTTGCAATTTTTCTCAGTATGAAGTCAATGTGACTTAACCCCCTTCAGGTTCTACGTCCTCAATTGGTAATTGTACTTAGATTTGTATGATCCACATGGAACAATATTTCTAATCAAAAGTGTACCTATGGATGGATAATTCCAATGATGTATTTTATGCGACAGAGCAAGACATGTTCATAAGGCCAAAAAAAAATTGTTGTGTTGCCCTCAGCGACGACCCTATTCAAATATTTAAAAAAAAGGATCGGGAAAGCACCCAATTTTGCTCAGATTATGTGTTTTTAAAAAATAAAAATTGGAAATAGTGGAAAATGCACCCAAATTTCATAATTTAGGTGCTTTAAAAAAAATATATAAAAAAAAAATCCCGACCGACCGACTAATTTTTTCAGAAATTCCACTTGAGGGCAACACAACATTTTTTTTTTTCTGGGCCTAATATTATTGGTCACTATTGTTCACTAACGGATACATTATTATTTTTGCGACCAATGTTTATAAGTCTGATTAGTACAGAAAAACATATGCTATCAATATTTTATCGCAACACGTAAATCCGAAGGAACAGTCTCATTTCTGGATGCTAAGCCGCTTTCAATAGCTTGTTTTTGTAACGCAATATAAACTTTATCATCAAATTTCTGATTCAATTCCGTGTAAAGCTGTTCTCTTTGCTGCAGCGTCTCTGAAGCATACATTTGGGAGGAGTTGTTGTTACCCCTATCTAATGTTTTCAACATCACAAAGAGAAAAATTCCACAAATAAGAAACACGACTGCTGAGGCGACTGTTATAAGAGTTGCTATCTTCCATTGCGTCGGTGTTCTGTTGTTTTCCAAGCAAAATTCCTTACATTGCTCTTTAAAGTTTTTATTCGCTTCTATATCAGATCGCGTTGGTTGTATATTTGGTACAGTATAAGGATACGGTATTAAAGAAGGCGATATGTCATTATTAATATCGGGTAACTGATTAGCATCTATGTCACTCGACAGTACCCGTATTGGTCCTACGTGACACGTTTGTTTCATATCTGGAAAATGTTGACTTGATATAGCGCAGATGAATATAGCATTATGATGATGCATGGCGATTCTAATTGTAATTTCTGAAAACACTTTTCCATCAGATGTCAAAATTGATGATGTATCTAATACGTTTTCTGATTGGGTCCAATGCATATCAACACTTGGGTTTCCAGCGACTGAGGTGCAATTCATAGTTAGAAAAGATCCCAAATGAAGATTAAGAGGCGTCGCCGATTGACATACAGGTGAAGCTTCGCTAGGAAAATGAAACACAGTCACATTAATTGTCTCAAAAGCAAGGATATCAAAGACAGTGCTCACTTTACACCCATATTTACCCTCATCCGTGATCTGTACATGTGTTATTGTTAAGAAATAAATCACAGACCCATCGGCCATGTGTCGTGTCGCTAGAAACACATTATCATCAACAGCCGGTAGCACATCAGCATTCACAGAGAGAGTTTCGGTTCGGCCGGCTTTGAATTGACGAAAAATAGTTACTTGATCGTCAGGTTCGGACTCCCGCACTTCGCATGATATTGATAATAATCCATTTTCTTTGACGGGATTTATCACTCCAGTTAGAGATATCCTCACGGCGGTTACATTATGTGCAATGAATGTGATAATAATGATAAACTGTGAAAGATATTCCAAAGTCCAGCAAAAACTAAATAGAAAACCTTTCATCTTGCTGAATATATACACAAGCAATACTTTTCTCTCTCTTCGACTGACTGCTAACTAAGACAAGACGAAAAACAAGCCAAGTAGCTTTGACATTCACAATAATATATTCCCTCCGGTAAATCTAAGCTACAAGCGGCTCTAGTTTATATAAATATGATTATGACAACTCAAATGCAGTATTTCTCAAATCTCTTATCCATGCAATTTTTTTGGAGATACAAGCCGACTTGATCCATCCAATCTCGAAAGGCGATGAGCATATATATGTAAATCTTATCAATGGAGTATTACCGTCGCCCGCGTCTCCTCATATAAGTACTTCTCTAGGGCAGTAAGAGTTCAGTATATGCCAGCCAAACACTTGAATACTCAAAGCGCTCTTCAAGACGTGAAATTTGCAGAGAAATGCATCCGAGAGTGAGCGTGAAATATGAATCTGAATTCATTGATTAACTTCGTCAGCAACTATCACTCGTCACCTCTGCATTGATTGAATTTGACGTGAAGCGTGAATGATAGGGTTTATTGCGAATACTACAATACTGCATTTCGTTCCCGTCGCTTGACTTGACTTCGCGCGCAAATTTCTTTTACTTGCTTTACTACATTTTGGTTAAAGCTAATTCAAGCTTAAAATAAGACGAAATTTTATGTAAAAACAATATTGATAAAGAAAATACAAGATGATTACCCTTCGCATGCTTACAAATGTCAACGTATGTTATTAATACTATAAAATGTCTAGTTTATTTACTTTTAGTAATATTAACCAAATATATAACTTTGCATGCGAAGGGTTAATATAGGTATGACTTGCATACATATGATCTGAATATATGAGCCGTGCATGGGATGCAAAGAATAAAATGAATGACTAATAATAGACTGGTTCTAAACTTTCAGATTTGAGATGCAAAGAATATTATGATCTTGTGAATTAGTATATCGATATCAGTCATATCGCGACATTATATTTAGGTATGATAGAATAGGAGAGTAATAAATAAAGAACAAAGACGCCAACATACTAATCACATTTCGGGATTGCGGTAACGGAAGAAGTGTAAGTGAGTTAAGTATATGGTATGTTTTTCGTTCCCATCTTTCTTTTTCTTTACTTTCCTTTATTTTCACTTTCCTTTGTTTTCTTTTCCTTTCCTCTCGTTTCCTTTTCTTATCTTTCCTATTCTTTCCTTTCCTATCCTTTCTTTTTTTTCCTTTCCCGTCCTTTCGTTTCCTCTATTTCCGTTTCTGTCCTTTTCTATTCTTTCCAAGTTCCTTTCCTTTCTTTCCTTTTCCTTTCAATTCCTCTCCTTTCCTTTTCTTTATAACAGCTCTTAATATTTGTCTAATCATTACATTTTTTTTTTCATTTTATTATGACTGTTTTTCTCAGGGTCCACTGTATTTAACACAATATCTCTTTTTCTCCACTTTGCATGTCTAACGCTAACCATGAATCGTATGTTTCATTTCAATTTATTTAGGAAAATAAACATCTAAGGATAAAACACAGAAAAGTATACATACACTTATTTCCACTGTAGTCATTAAGCAAGCCTAATAATAATGAACGAATTGCACAACAGCATATAGATCATTTTTCAATATATATTTTAACTTGAAAATGCCTAAAAAGACGGTTTGTTCTCGCGGCTTGAATGGTCACTTGATTTGGTATTGAAATTCATACTGACTGGTATTGCGTTTATTGGAAAGCTTACCTTACAGCCCATTGTTGCTTTGTATTAACAATACATTTATTTGGAATTAATAATTGAGGTTTCAACAGTGTTACGTGGATATTGTACTGATTGCTGAGAGTTAACCATGACAAATATTACCTTACATTGTGATAACCAATTCAGTTGTTTATATTGCTGAATTTGTTAAAAATTGTTAAAAACGTGAAGAAATGAAAACAAGCAAAGACGTCTGTGAACTTTTAATCCAAATGCTTTTAAGCCAAATCGTCAAAACATTTGATATGGTAAAATTATGGTTTTGATTCCCTTTTTAATAAATTGGGGTTTGATTTATTGTGATATGTTTTTGAGTTGTTTTCTCATGTATTATGATGATAAATATTATTTCATCTATAACCCATTGTCCAAGATATCTTAGACAATGAAAAATATTCTATAGCCTTTTGACTGTATTTGCAATATTTCAGTTCTGTGTTTACTAGACAGATCTTAATATCAAAATGAAAAGGAAAGTATCCTCTATTTTATTTTTTCAGCGCATATATAACATACAAACTTATGGTAATTTAGAAACCTGTAAGAAGATAATACAAATTTAAATTAAAAGCGCATTCAAAACCTTTTTATCCGGAACTGAAAACATGCTTTACTTTTTGCATGGCCTTAGACTGATCGGTCGTATGGTTCAATTCAAAGAAATCAAATTGAATTCTTAATAAACACTCTATCATCAGTTTTAGTATAAGTACATGCAAGTGTTTTTATATCATTTTTGATCTGCAGAGCTACTTCAAACTATGACAACATTTGATATTACGGTACAGTAGTAATATTGAAATAAAAACACTCATGGTTTCACTGATCTATTAGAGACAATGGTAACATCATAACAAGGTTGGAACGAGTGTTATTGTAGTGAAATAAAGATAAACAACTGGCATTATACAGTTATAAACCTCTATTTTGAAAAAAAATATACCGAATTAACGTTTGAAAACGAATATCTTTTTCCATTTTCTAATCTAGGATGTCCTGTGTGTTTATTTTTTTATTGTGTACATGTATTTGGTCTCAAAAAGAACATGTTATTATTTGATTTTGGTTTTCAAACGTATATTAATCATACAAAGAATTTTTTTTTTCATGTCCGTCAATTATCATGGATTTGTTACATTATAAATGGTAGAAAACATGCATTTTTGCTAAAACTTCTTTACGTATTACGGAAAGTTAGGTATTATATGAAAGGTCTATTTATACTTTATTCATGTATAAGAAACCAACTTTTCATGATTTTAGATGAAGTTGTACTGGAAAAGGTAACAGGGAACACGATGGATCGGGTGGGTATTGAAATTCATACTGGCTGGTGGCTGGTATTGCGTTTATTGGAAAGCTTACCTTACAGTCCATTGTTGCTATGCGTTAACAATAATCTTGGGAATTATTGTGGTTTCAACAGTGTTGAGTGAATAATATCGTGGACATTGTACTGGTTGCTTAAGAGTTAACCATGACAAATATTATCGTACTTTGTGATATAAATCCATGCAGTCATTTCTATCGCTGAATCTGTTAAGAATTGTTGAAAACGTGAAGAAATGAAAGCAAACAAAGACGTATGTAAACTCACGATCTAAATGCTTCTAAGCCAAATCGTCAAAACAGTCGATATGGTAGATTATGGTTTTGGTTCCCTTATTAATAAATTGTTTTTGCTTTATTGTGATATATCTTTGAGTTGTTTTCTCATGTATTATGATGATAGATATTATTTCATCTATAACCCATTGTCAAAGATATCTTAGACAATGAAAAATATTCTATAGCATTTTGACTGTATTTGCAATATTCCAGTTCTGTGTTTACTAGACAGATCTAAAAATCAAAATAATAATAAAAAGGGTAGTTTCCTCTATTTTAATTTTTCAGCGCATATAACATACAAACTTAACAGCGTGAATATGGTCATTTAAAAACCTGTAAGAAGATAATACAAAATTAAAAGCTCATTCACAACCTATTTATCCAGAACGGAAAAAATCCTTTACTTTTTATATGACCCTAGACTGACCCTTCGCATGGTTCACCGTTTATAGAAATCAAATTGGAATCTGTATAAACACTTTATCATCAGTTTTAGTATCTAAGTAAATGTAAGTGTTTTTCTATCATTTTTGATCTGCAGAGCTTCTTCAAACTATGACAACATTTTGACATTACGGTACAGTAGTAATATTGAAATAAAAACACTCGTGGTTTCACTGATCCATTAGAGACAATGGTAACATCATAACCAGGTTGGAACGAGTGTTATTGTAGTTAAATAAAGATAAACAACTACCGAATTAACTTTTGAAAACGAATATTTATTTTCAATATTCTAATCTAGGAGGTCATGCGTGTTTGAATTTTGATTGTGTACATATATTTGGTCTCAAAAGAACACTCATGTTATTATTGATTTTGGTGTTTAAACTCATATTAATCATACAAAGAATGCATTATTTTCTTCCTTTTCTGACCTATAAACGTCCTAAAAAATAATTTCAAGTCCTTTCCTTCCCTTTATTTCCGTTTCTTTCCTTTTCTATTATTTCCAAGTTCCTTTCTTTTCTTTTCTTTTCCCTTCCATTTCTCCCCTTTCTTTGTCTTCTTGCTGTTACTTTTTTTTATAATAGCTCTTCATATTTTTCTAATCATTATACAAGTTTTTTTTTTAAATTTTACTCATGACTGTTATTCTCAGGGTCTACTATATTGAACACATTAACTTTTTTTCTGGGCTTAGCATGTTTAACGCTAAACAAGAACCTTATATTTCGTTTCATCTCATTTTCTTTAGTAAACATACATCCAAGGATAAAAACACAAAAATGAATAAGATACACTTATTTCAACTTTGGTCCTTTGACAAGTCTAACAGTAACATATTATATCATATTAAAGAATTGCACAACATATAATTTAAATACATCATATGGACCATTTTCAATAATATTAGCTTGAAAATGCATAAAAGGACGGTTTGTTCTCGCGGCTTGAATGGTCACCTGATTTGGTATTGAAATTCATACTAACTGGTATTGCGTTTATTGGAAAGCTTACCTTACAGCCCATTGTTGCTTTGCGTAAACAATAATCTTGGGAATTATTGTGGTTTCAACAGTGTTACGTGGATATATCGTGGATATTGTACTGATTGTTTATAGTTAACCATGACAAATATTACCTACCATTGCGATAACCAATTCAGTCATTTCTATTGCTGAATTTTGTTATTTAATATATAATTGTTGAAAATGTGAAGAAATGAAAACAAATAAAGACGTCTGTGAACTTTTAATCCAAATGCTTTTAAGCCAAATCGTCAAAACATTCTATATGGTAGATTATGGTTTTGGTTCCCTTTTTAATAAATTGGATTTTGCTTATTGTGATATGTTTTGAGTTGATTTTGTTTTTGCAATAATTTCTAAAGAGTTCCGTGTTATATTTTAGGTATCTTCAGCGCATACGTATACAAACTTGATAGTATCAATATGGTAATTCAGAAAAAATAAAAGCCCCTTCTCCTCCTTTTTTTCCTGAAACGGGAAACAAGGTTTACTTTTTGCATAGCCCTAGACTGACCGTTCGTATGGGTAACATTTGTAGAAATCAAATCTGTATAAACACTTTATCATCAGTTTTAGTATCTAAGTAAATGCAAGTGTTTGTATTTATATCTTCAGAGCTCCTTCAAATATGACAACATTTTGATATTACGGTACAGTAGTAATATTGAAATAAAAACACTCATTGTTTCACTGATCCATTAGAGACAATGGTAACATCGTAACCAGGTTGGAACGAGTGTTATTGTAGTGAAATAAAGATAATCAACTGGCATTATAAGCTTCTATTTTGAAAACAATGTACCGAATTAACGTTTGAAAACGATTATTTATTTTATATTTTCTAATCTAGGAAGTCATGTGTATTTGATTTTTATTGTGCACATGTATTTGGTCTCAAAGGAACATTTTATAATTGATTTTGGTTTTTAAACCCATATTAATCATACAAAGAATGAATTATTTTCTTTCTTTGCCTTGCGTCAAGAATAGGTTCGTCAAATATCATGGACTTGTTACATGCATAGTACCTTTAAAAATGGTAGAAAACATATATTTTTGCTAAAACTTCTTTACGTATTTGCGAAAGTTAGGTATCATATGAACGGTTTATTTATACTTTATTTATGTATAAGAAACATACTTTTCATGATTTTAGATGAAGTTGTACTTGAAAAACGCAATAGAAAACACGATGGATAGGGTGGTCGAGGTGACGGTGGCTGAGGTGCGCATAGAATTACATGCAAAATTGTAAATAAAAAAAATAAAAAGTTGGAGAGATAAATGTTTGAATATACTTTAATGAAATATGTATAATGCTAAAGCATGTATCAAATATTTACATATTATTCCAATCTAACGTCTCTTCCAAGACGAGAAATCCAATTTCATCTGTAACCCATTGTCCAAAATATCTTAGATACTGAAACACATTCTACGAGGGTCATTCAAAAAGTTCTACCTGTTGTATCATAAGTTTTGTTCTAATAAAGGTAGCTACTTAAAATTTGGCAAAAATATAGTTAAGAATGTCCCCTACACATGGTGCAACAATCATATAAATATCTTATGTAGATTTCTGTAAGTTTTATGAAAACCGCAGAGGGTTTCGTTACACCGGAAACGGTCAAAATATGTGCAACATTTTTAAAAGTGGCTTAAATACAGTGAATTTAAAATGCCATAATCTAGCCTTGTAGTATTGCTATACATTAAAAAAAATTGTAAAACATAAGAATAAACATACACTTATGTAGGATGATTAAAAGAGCTGACCCAGTCTGCAAATAATGGTAATTCACAAGGATAACAATACTAGGAACAAATAGCCCCTCCAGCAATAATATCAAAATCACCAAAGACACAGTTTACGAAGAAATTGACCTTAATAAAACAAGATACAAAATGGTAGCACTGTAAAGCTTTATTTTTAAAATATTTTCATGGTAGATACCAAAACCAACCAAATTCATGTTTTTGACTGAAAACTGTGGTGTAGTAGCTTCAACTGTTGCTTTTTACATAAAAACGCACTTGGGAAAGTCTGGCTACAGAGAAACACACTATGCTGATATTCGTAATCCTAAGAGGGTACAAGACATCCTTTCAAATTTTAGGATTCTGGGTAATTGATGTCTGTAACAAGTTTACTTTATTAGTGACAAATGAATTGTTGGATTGTTAGGTACACTTTCATATCAAATTTATTCTGTAACTTACATAACTTTTGGGGTTTACAGATGGTTTTTCATACATAAGCTGCACATATAATGTCAGGTGAAATGTCATTAGATATTTTATCGTTTCCGGTGTACCCTTACCTTACTGTGGTTTTTAGGTAACCTACAGAAGTCTAGAAAATATATTGATATGATTGTTTCACCATGTGTAGGTGACATTCTTAGCTATAATTGTGTCAATGTTCAAGTATCTACCTTTACCAGAACAAAAGTTATGATACAACAGGTAGAACTTTTTGAATGACCCTCGTATTTAGCCTTTTGACAGTTCTGTGATTACTGGCAGATCTAAAAATCGAAATGATAATAAAAAGGGCAATCTTTCTTCAGTGCATATAACATACAAAATTAATAGTATGAATATAGTAATTTAGAAACCTGTAAGAAAATAAAATTAAAAGCTCCTTTATCCGGAAAGGGAAACACTCTTTACTTTTTTGCATGGCCCTAAACTGACCGTTCGTATGGTTCAACATTTATAGAGAAATCAAATCTGTATAAACACTTTATCATCAGTTTTAGTATCTTAGTAAATGCAAGTGTTTTCATATCATTTTTGATCTGCAGAGCTTCTTCAAAGTATGGCAAAATTTGATATTACGGTACAGTAGTAATATTGAAATAAAAACACTAATTGTTTCACTGATCCATTAGAGACAATGGTAACATCATAACCAGGTTGGAACGAGTGTTATTGTAGTGAAATAAAGATAAACAACTGGTATTATAAGCTTCTATTTTGAAAAAAAATATACCGAATTAACGTTGAAAACGAATATTTATTTTCCATTTTCAAATCTAGGAGGTCATGCGTGTTTGATTTTGATTGTGTACATGTATTTAGTCTCAAAGGAACATGTTATAATTGATTTTGGTTTTTAAACCCATATTATTCATATATACAAAGAATTAATTATTTTCTTCCTTTTCTGGTCTTGCGTCAAGAATAGGTCCGTCATATATCATGGACTTGTTCCTTTAAAAATGGTAAAAAACATATAATTGCTAGAACTTCTTTACGTATTTGGGAAAGAAATTTTTTAATATACCTAAATGAAATATGTATAGGGGAGGGTGGGGTGAGTTGGCCCTTTTGTTTGAACGCCTCTGTATTGGAGAGGTTAAGGTCTAGAAGATTTTCCTGTTAACACAAGATAGATATGTACCCTAGCTATGTTTTATGTAAATACTACGACTCTGCGGCTTGTGGTATTTAAATAATTAAAACAATAAAAAAGACGTCAAAAGGGCCAACTCGCCCCGCTATGCGGGGCGAGTTGGCCCACCCAGTAGGGTGAGTTG
>JXSR01S004571.1:41466-53298 GCA_000969725.1 Ophiothrix spiculata
TAGCCGATGATTTGATGTCTCTTCTTGATGGTGGAATCCATTCGGACCATCCCAGTGTTATCATTGATGCTGATGCGATGTTCTCAGAAGATTTCCTTGGAATTCCACAGAGATCTCGATCAAGAGGTAGTGCTTCAAGTAGAGGTAGGTCATGGGTCATTGGTAAAGCTGAAGAGCTTTTTGTACATGACTTTTGGTCCATTTTGACTTGTAGGAATACAATTTGAACTAGAGGCTGAAACCAAGGTATATGAAATAAAACATGTCATTGCTTTTACTTATTTTATTACAAACAAAGCACAACAACAGATAAGAAAATGTATCACTGGAATGGAACTGGTTTTGTGAGACAGCACCTTGACCACTTGCGTATCATTGTTCAGTTTCAAAATGATATAAATATCAAACATGCGACAAGTTACTCAACAATTTTGTCCCTTTCATATTTACATTAAAAGCTAGAGGATTGGATCTAATTAACCTAATAGCATGACATACTTTTGCAAGCAAGATTATCTTTCTAATTTGTTTTCACTATCGATGCATAATAAATACCACAAACAACTTTACCACATGTTTTTATTAATAGTTTAAAAAAGAGAAAAACACATGCCTGCCAACTAGTAAGATTTAATCTTATTTAGTAAGATTTTTGGGCTTATGACAGCAAAAATCTTACTAAATAAGATTTCTGAATGTGTGAAATGCATAGCTTCTTGGTACTTTGGGTGCAAAATCTACATTTTAGTGAAATAATCTACTTTTTTGGTTGCAAAGTCTACTTTTAAACATTTACAGGTTGGCAGGTATGAAAACACATTGTTTCATATATTGCAAGGGTCACACAAAATACTTAATTCTCCTTTGCAGAGCGAGAGCGGGATTCCAGTGAGAGAAATCCCCTTCTACGAGCTCGAGACAGCCGCTGGTTAGACAACGCATTGAGAGATGCAGGGCAGGCTGGAGGCAGTAGTTATAAAGCTGGAGCAGCGGAAGGGCCATCTGCTGAAGCCAGGAAATCTGCATCACCTAACCAAGTACCGAGTCAAAACCCACTCACTATTGGTGAAGATGTTGAATGGTGGAATGAAAAGGTGAGGTAGTATATAAGAATTATAGGACTCTCTTCCATTTAGATAAAAGTAGTGCTTCATTTTATTACGCTTCTGTCAGGAAATTGTTACAATGATTTCAATTCCTCTGGAGTTGAAGAGACTAAAGCCCAATCAACAATAATGAGCTAGTGTGCTTTGCAGAGTCAATTACTGCTCCATTAACCAATCAAGCTCTGATGTTTCAGGAAGTACTAAGAACGCAGACTGAGAAAGAGAGCAGACTTATTACATGTTTCCTTGGGACAGAATATTTATATCAATTGCAACACATCATCAGTTATCCTTGTGTTAATTTGTCCTCGATATTCAATGATAAATGCTATTTTACTTTTAGTTGTGAGCTATTTCACATTATATATTATTTATTTTTCATTTTGTATAAAGTGTTGTAAAGTATAACTATAAATGAAACACAATTGACATATAATGCTTTGTATTTAAACAGGGTGGTGAGCCTCCAAAGTTTACCAAGATATCAGCAATGTATAGTGAACTGATAGCTATTGGTGTCAATGGTCAACTGTACCAATGGAAATGGACTGAATCAGAACCATATAAACATGCTGATGTAAGTATTATCATGAAAAAAGAATAACCAACTGATGTCCTTGTTAAAGACAAAATGTGAGATTGTCGTGATAATTAAAAAATTGAAAATACTGATTTCAATTATTCATTTCAATTGACTGAAAGAGAATTGGTTTGTTTTAAGACTCTCCACCAAAGTGTTATTGATCCCAGCAGTTTCGAGTCCAGTCAAGACCTCAAAATGATCATGAGTGTGCAGGAAAAGTCATGGAGCTTATGAGGGTGCTATTTGTTTTGAAAAAAATGTAATAAGTCTTGGATTTCCCTGGAGATATGACATGAGATAGCCATATTCACTAGCACAACTAGATATAAAGTGTTGGAAGCCGCACAAAATTGCTTAGTCAGGAAGGTATATTGCACAATCACCTATATACTGGTGCCAAAAGTTGAGCATGCTTTAAATTCCCTTGGACAAGGAACTAACTGCTAATTGTCTCATGGAAACCTGTACGAAACTCGTGGGAGCTGATCCGGGCAGTGATGGTGCGTATGTGGACTGATCAAAGGTACCGCTGATCCTAAAATGATGCTTGGTGTGGAATGGAGCTAACTTAGGCCACAGTGGTCATTGAACACCTGTAAAGTGTGCAGAGGACACGTGGAATTACAAATCTGGGAGGCATAGCACACTATAAATCCCCAGTATATATAAGCTTAGAAAGTATTGTGTGTAATGTTGATTTTTTTTTCTCCATGTTCAATTCTAGAATGCATCACTTCATCACCCTAAAGCATTACCCCTAGGTCTAGTTGGAGAAAAACTGGTAGACCTGAGTGCATGCTATGAGAAGGCCACAGTAGTAACAGAGTCAGGCAAGGTAAGTGACTCATTGGTACCAGTTGGGAACATCATACCCTGGCAACAAAATGGTCATTTGACTTTGAATGTGGCTATCGAGCCAGTCAAGCGCTATTGCTTGTGTACGCACAGTTTGGCGGATCAGTGCCACGCAAGTAGCCACAAACCAGAAAATCTCATTGCTCATTTCATCTGAAATTATGATTCTATATTCATTAAGGGCTGAAGTAGAAGTCTTTAATATCAACCCTAACCCTAAGGAAAGAAAACAGAATTTACACAGAATCAAAACTCTCACAAATATCAGAGAAAGGGGAGAGGGAGGATGAATTTTAAATTGACACTCCCTATAAATATTGCTTGCACTTTTATGTTGTCAAAAATCTTATGATTTTGTTTCATTTAAAGGGTGGCCTGTACTAAGCATTGCAATGCCATTTATACAATTTTCAAGCTGTTGATACACAATGTTTTTATATTTTATTTATCTAATGATTTCTCTCACAGACTGCAACTCTTGTTGACGAGACCTTGATTGCTATTGCAAACCGTTTGGAACACCCTGCATCAGTCTTCCCAGAATTCCAAGGGGACAAGATCGTCTCTGTACACACCTGCCCTCTGTACACATGTGCATGGATGGAATCTGGCAACCTATTCTGGTGGTGAGTTGCCAACTTGAGCGCCTATTTTAGCACATTCCTGTATTATTATTCAGTAATGAATTAACCATTGTGATTTTATAATTGTTTTTGTCAACTTTCAAATATGTTATATGTAAATTACGATTACAATGACTTGTGAATTATGAGATTATTGAATATATATCAAATTAATTGAATAAAATTTCAAAGTAATGGCCTTATGGAATTGAAAATTATTATTTTGAGTTTCACCCAACTAGAAATGGGTCATCATCAGAAGATTCTATATATAATAAAAAATTCATTTGTTTTTGAACAAAACTTGATGATTTGTTGATAATTTGCTATTCAAAACACTTTAGGATAGGAAGGCTAGATTCAATAATGTCCGAGAGCGGAGGTTCCATGCTGACTCACAACTCTGTAGAGGAAATACTGGCTTGTTGTAATTTTGATTTCATGGGTGGGGCTGTTTTGAAATAGCCCTTGGTGTATATTTGTTTTTTGCCATGCTGGTCATTCAAAAATTGACTTTTGATTGAATTTGTACTTGCAAACTAACTCAATGATTCTCAATATGATGGGTTTATTCTTATTATTTCAGGGGTGTTCTTCCACTGACAGTTAGGAAGCGTGTCCTAGAAAAAGCTAGAGAAAGAGCTCGAGCTAAGAAAAGAGAGGTGAACTCTGGTACAATACAAGCTGGTTCACAAGTTTGTCTACGCAGCTGCCCGATGTATCATCATGGTGCCCTCGCTTTCACCATCAAAGGTGCCCAACCCAAAGTGGGCCAGCTCATGGATGCCGCATGGAACCTAACTGACACATGTCGGTTCAGAATCAAACAGACATTACGAGACATTGAGAGAGCAGAGGTCAAATGTCAAGAAGAGGTGAAATTAGAGGTCAAATCAGAAGCCAAGTTTGAGGTCAAAGGTGATATGGGTCCACCGCCATCTCCAGCGTCCACTAGCAGTGGGGAAGTTGTTGTTGTGTCTAGTCCAGCTGCACACAGTAAGTTGCCATTTATTTGTCCTTGTTGGGTCACTTATATATATAAGTTAAATTTTTAGCGTGCTCATTGCTCATAAAGAAAACCCCTAATTTCTTGTGGTGAAGCTTACATTGTTTTATCAAATATTATTTTTTAATTTTTTTGGACATTTTAAGCCCATTTTATACACTTTCACACACATTTAAGCTTTTAAACATAATGCCCTGTATTATGTGAGAGTGTGAGAGTTACGCATTTATGCTAATTTCAGCTTTTTTTTTTATGCCTTCAAAATAGTCATGATTTCAGCTTTTTCTTTTATTTGTCATCATTTTCAACATTTTTTATCAGCCAACTGTCACCCCTCTGATAGTATTACTCAACATACCTGATGGTTATTATAGGTTTAGTATGTGTTTTTGAATGCATACTCAACAGTCATTAACATATACACGAAGTCCATGACTTGGAAATATTTGCTTGTTTTCAGAAATACATCTACAAACAATGACATTCAAATGTCCCAATTTCAACATAGAATCGTCCCAAGGTCGACTTTGCTTACTTGTGCTAAGATATTGTGCTTTGATTTTTCAGGACGAGGGACTAAACGACCACTATCATCACCAGTTAGAGAAGTAGTAGACAAAACTGACATTGAAGTTTGGGCTCTGATGGATGTTGTCTTTGTTGAAGACATCAGATGCGCACCCATTGGAAGAGTTCTTAAGGTAGGATGGGATGTCATTACTGGCGGTCTTTATACATAAATCCCGATGAGTGTTTACATGGCTTATTGTTACTGCCCTCTATTCCAGAGAACCACAATTTTAATTTTACAACATCTTTTCAATTTCATCTTGTCATTTGTTAATGTAGGCGTAAGTTCTGAACCAAAATTGGTCAGCTTCAGTAACCAAACCCTGACAACTTCAGGGTATCCATTGTGGTTCAAATTGGTTGTGAAGTTTTGAAATCGGTGATTCACACAGACACGCATGGCTAGCGGTAAAGTCCCCGATTCTTTATTACCCGCCATTGAGCATTGAGGGTCGAATTCAGTGAGCGGCATGTTTAGTGTCCTTGAGCAAGATACTTACCATAATGTTCTCCTCTCGACCCAAGTTTCAATGGGTACCAACATTCTTTAAAGCTTGGTAGGTAACGCCCTATAGGGAATGAGGCGTGTTTATCCCCTCACCACAAATATATAATAAATGTGGAGTCTGGCCCAATCGCTTTGAAAGATAGATGGGCACTCCGACCTGTGCAATACAGTCCATTCCCTTTACCTTTACAAGCAGATCATTGCACATTATGAGTGTTTCTGGATTGATATTGACTCAATTGACTGGAATTTAGCAATTCCATTTTTTATTTCACTACATTTGACTTTTGAAAAACAATTCATGAAGTTTAATTAATTTCTTTTAGGCTTTAGGATTTTATATGATTGTGTATAATTTCTTGTGATTCAGGTTGATGGTGCGTACACTGCATTCAGGTTTCCATCGACTTCAGAGCCAACATCCGATGCCATGGAAATGGAAGCTTCATCCTTGTTACAAGATTGTAGACTAGTATACAAATATTGAATGCCTGAGAGTGCAATAGTATACAAATATTGAATGCCTGAGAGTGCAATAGTATACAAATATTGAATGCCTGAGAGTGCAATAGTACAAAATATATTGTGAGGTCAAATTTTGACTTTTCTATTTCATGAGGCGTAGCCGAGTGAAATGGATCAGTCTAAATTTAACCGAATGATATATTTGTACTATTGCACGAGCATAGGCATTCAATATTTGTTTTATATCATGATATCACACAGGTTTGTTTAATGCCGTGCAATGGAAAATAATTATTGCACGGCTCAAATCAATGCAATCATGATATAATACAAAATATATAATGAGGTCAAATTTGGACTTTTCTATTTCAAGAGGCGTAGCCGAGTGAAATGGATCAGTCCAAATTTGACCCAATATTTGTTTTATATCATGATATCACACAGGTTTGTTTCATGCTGTGCAATAGTACAAACTATTGCAAGGCTCAAATCACTGTAATCATGATATAAATATAATCATGTGTTCTCCCTTGTGATTTAGGTTGATGGTGCATATGCTGCTGTGAGGTTTCCATCGACTTCAGAACCAACATCCGATGCCATGGAAATGGAAGCTTCATCCTTGTTACAAGATTGTAGACTTTTACGAAAGGATGAACTCCAGGTAAGAAATCTTGTTCTTTGTTTCCTTTTTGAAAGTGGCCGCTTCAAAGCTCAACCGGTGGTTGCCATGAATGTTATGACCGGTTCAGCCGGAGTAAACAATAGCCAACCAGCCAGAACAAGCTGACAACCGCTGCTTTAGTTTCGAAATGATCTATTGAGAATTGTGAGTTTCTTGAAAAAAAATTAAGTTTCCAGCCATAGAACTTTGGTATAAACCTTTGAATGACAATATTAACCAAATAAATATTCTGTGTATATTAAATGGTTAATACCCCTTAATGTCGTAATGAACCAAAGATTTTTGTCCCTGATCCTAACGAGATGAAAACTTATATCTCTTTTCTATCTATAAATTTGGGAAAATGTCACTTGATTCTGGTCATTTTCAAATCAGTGGTAAATTTGCAAGAAAGCTTTATAGAAAATATTAGTCAAATATTCTTGTTAGTAATATTGCTGAAATTTTGAATTTTGAGGTGACTGGGGGATGAAGCTATGGACTATGGATTGGTAATACTCTTCCAGTCATGCCCTTGGAATAGGTTGCAATCAAGCAATTTCTGTTTGTATTTTATAGGTTGTAAAACAAGGACAGGGTCCCAAGATCCCAGACTGCTTCCAGCGTACACCCAAGAAACTCATGCTACCTGAAAGTGCCCAGATAATGGCAGTGTCAGTGGATTTCAGAGGTAAGTGCAAATAAAAAATATAAAGTGATGGGGTAGGGTAAAACGAGGACAGGGTCCCAAAATCCCGGATTGCTTCAAGTGCACATCCAAGAAACTCATGCTGCCTAAGAGTGCCCAGATAATGGCAGTGTCTGTGGATTTCAGAGGTAAATGCATTGGAGGAAATATGTTGTGTAGAGATTTGGGTGGAGTTATATCAGCAGTTTATTAAAGTGACTAGCCTAGATTCCACTTAGAATAAAAACTTTTGTAAATGCTCTTAATAAAGTCTAAAAATGTAGTAATATCCAAAAAAGTACAAACTTGAGACAGAAATGGCTCAAAATTAAGAGAGAATTAATATGCAATATATCATTCTGTGATGGTGGTGTGACTATCCAGAATTATCTAAATCCGAAATTTGTACCTCAAGATGGATTGTCAGATAAAAGATTGAACAAAGTTCCTAGAAATATTTGATACATATTTAAAGAGAAACAATTTCATCAAAAATAATTTTTTTACCCATCACATGTGTAGAAACAATAAGATACTTATAATTTGAAACTAGAAACACTGTTTTCACACCATTTTATGCCTCCAGAGAAAACAATTATAGCTGGTAAAGAATTGCAATTTTCTCCCAATATTCCTCAAAATAACGGCATAACTGCTGATAGGTTATATTACTATGAACATGTTCTATTGATTCATGTAATTTGTAAAGAAAATATGTTGGTAAAAAGGTAGTGGGAAGAATTTAGGCCAGTCCCTTAAAGTAGCTGTGCATGTTCCATGACTAAATATTTAAGGCCTACTGATCAAGCAAATTTCTCTTGTCTATAGCAAGGAGAAACCTACTCCAAATTGAATTCCTGATTAGGCCATATTAAAAAATACTTTTGTCTCAAAGCTCCCGCGCGCGTTAGTTTTATCGTGCGCGTTAGTTTCCCTAAAAATCCAAAAAACGAATTTTATTTCACCTTTTAATTTTTTTTTCAAAAATCGTGAAAAGCAACTCACAATCCAAGGCAAAATGTTTCGTTTCGAAGTTGTTTTTGTCTCTAAATTATGTACATTGTGCAATCACATTTATTGTTGAATTATGTTGTCACAATTCAGTTTCTTTGTTTTGTTTCAATATCTTGACACCCCGCTTGACACATTCTACCATAAAAGAGTCGTCAATATGACTTTTAGAATCAATAAAAAAATATAAAAAAAATAAATAAAATCGCATTCCGCATTAGGTTTTTGGGAGTTGGAGAGCTTTGAGACAAATGTTTTTTTTAATATGGCCTTACAGGCCTGTATTAAAAGGTGATACCAAAAGTGATACCTGTATTGACAAAATAGACACAATAATACAAATGTGTCAGAACGAGGATATGCACCCCAAGGAACAGAGATGGCTACTTGAGAAGGTCTTTACACATTTCTACAGATTTAAAAATGTTATTTAATGGCACCTTTCATGAAAAAACCAATGTTCATCATAAAAAGAATGTAATCAATTAATATGCACATAAATAATGCTTCAATTATTCTCATTGCAGGTGTTCATGTTATCTTGAAAGTGAAGAATGATCTCTTATATCAAATGTTTGACCTGAGTAGCAGTCGCGCTAGCGTGGAGAGCTCTTTTCCAACCAATACTACTTCATTTAATGGTAAAACGCAAGAGAATATCAGATTGCATAATGGTAGAGAGGTAAGTCAATAACATTAGATCAGGAAAATATTAAAACATTTTTAAAGAAAGAAAACAAACCAGAGTCGAGCATTGCAATTAGTGCTTTCATTTTCGTTTTTTAACAAAAAAAGTCTTTGGTTTGACAGGATTGTATCCCCAATCTCATTAGGGTCTGATCATGCCATGGAGGGATATCTGTCGGGGAAGCAATGCTGTTCCTATTAACAGGTCTGTGATTGATGAATTATTCAGAGTTGGCATAATCTTCACCGTTTTATAGGCCTAGATACTTGTTGGGTTTTGTTGGAATGCTGCAGGTTAGAGTTTAACAAAATGTTAGTAATGCTTTTGGAATTGCTACAGGAATCAAGGTGGCTTGTTGAAGTGGGGTGCATATGGGAAGTACAGCTGCATCAGCTGCACATATGCCATTTAAAAGACAGAAGATATTGATCTTTGACTCCAACATGTTATCCCTGCTGGAAAAGGCAAGGGAGTACACCACTGTTTCAAATCAATGCAACCAAAAGAGTCGCTACAGTTGTTTCAGGGATGTATTTCGCTTACTCTTCTATAGGTTGGTGAATACTTACAAAGTTTTATATGTTAAATTGTCAATCCTATGGTTTGTAGCTTCACCATAATTTACAATTTACGTAGCCTTAATAACTGTTTGTTAATTATCTGTATATGTGCGTATTTCACTAATGCTTACAAAAAGGTGGATGATGATTATGCTACTTGTCACAACCTAAAACAATATTAAATTAGAATTTTCTTGTTTTTCAGGATGAAGTGATGCTTCTCCAAGACGGCAACAGCACTCTGTATCCCCTCACTAAGAATGCAACCGGGGGAATACGAGACCCTGTGTGGTTAGACCTGCGCCCAGCCAGATGCCTAGATCTTGGGACGTATTATCTCAATCACATGTCACTTGGTACTAATCTCAAGAACAAAGTGGCTGTCATCGTCATGGCAATGGAGGTAGGAATTGAATTTGGGAGATTTGTGTGGTCTAGCCAGCAGTGCAAGATTTATCATCAGGTTATGAGTTAAAGCCCTGTATCAGCAATGAGTTTTGTCTTTTGGCAGGACATTCAGCCTTAATTCTTTTACCATTTTTCCTTAAAATTGGTAATAACTAGGAGTTAAGTCTGTTGTCCAATAAGATCGCAGCATTAGTAGAGTCTCTGAGGCAGCTGAGCATATTCTTATGATAACAGAATGGATGCAAAAGTCTGTTGAATTTTTTGAACTTTTAATTGTTATCTGTGCCGTTTTTCTGCTTTGTGCATATATTGAGCCTCAAAATTGTGGTAGTCAGTATGGAAATGTATGCATAAATTGAGTAAGTTTTAAGTGTGGTATCAGCATTGTAGTTATATATATTTCACAAAGCATTGTTTGTTTATAGTGGGGTTGTGAGTTTTTTCATGTCACTTATGAAGTTTTAGCCAAAATGTGATGTATGCCATTAATGCCATAATTTCATTATGCCTTGATTTCATTTATGACACATTCTGATTTTTTTTAACATAGGTCCAGTCGTTGATGCCACATATTCTACGATGTGACTATGAAGCTGTGTCTCACTTTCTGAGCAACCTGGAACTTGAAACAAGTAAGTTACATAAATCCAAGACATCCACAACAGTAGATGATACCTTTTGATAAAATCCTGTAATCCTCCTGTCACTGTCAAGGTCTGTTTCTTCCAGTACTGTAATTATTTTGAAAAATTGCATGCCAGGGCGTCCCGGGTTTCGATTCCCGGTCCCGGCGCTGTATGTGCATTTGGTTTTCAGACCATACTCACTTCCGCAGGTTTATCTCTGGGTGCTCTGGGATTTCTCCTGTCACCAGAATTATCCATCATAGTCTGCTCTCACCCAGGATATGGGAAGCTGCATACAGGGTAAATATTGCAATCTAACTACCAATAGGATGTGCCCTTGAAAAGGCCGCAAGACACCTAAATGAATTGAAATGATTGTGATGATCTACCTGCAGCGAATCATGAGCAGTTTGATCTAAATGGAAAATTGCTTTACAAAAAAGTTACTACCAAAAAAGAATGTAATTATATGGAAAGGTCAATGCCAATATCTACAACTATTTATAAAAAGAATGGGTTAGTGGGATTTCTATTTTGAAAAAGATATGATGCCAGTGGAAATGGCAGTTTTTACAAAGAAAAATTCAAGTGTAAGTTTGATATAACAAATGTAAACGGTATTTACTCTTTTGATTGTATGAAATGATTAAACACAGGCCCATGAAGTTGTTAGGCTATTCTGCAGAATTGTATATTTGTGGTCTTGTTAGATCACCTGTTCAAATCAAGCAAGCATGCCCATCGATGTTGTTTTTCTCTGCTGAATACTGTATGGTTGTGCCACATGGGTTCTGCAATATATCCAATATATCCTATCTGTAGAATGTGGCATGGTTACCAAAGTCTGGGAGGCAAAACGTACCATAAATCACTGTATTTTTAAGTTGTAAAGTAGTAAAGAGTTCATGTTTTTATGATATTTTTACTAATTTGTTATTGCAGGCTCGGTAATAAAGGAGCAGAAACTGCAAGGTGTTACAGGTGAACGATGTGATGGAAATAGGAACATCTTCCATGCTTGCATTTCAATGTGTTGCCCCATATCCAATACAGAGCCACCTGCATCATCTGGAGGTAAGAAATAACAACCCACTGTTACAAATGCATATTTTATTTATTTGTTTATTTAATTGTTTGTTTGTTTGTTTGTTTTATTTAATTTTTTTGGTTACTGTTATTTTTCTACTGATTGCTATCTCGTGATATTTTTCCCAAATATTCACATTCCATATACCATATCACCTCTTAAGGGGTCTGTTAAGGCTTTTATTTTGACTTTCTTTTTTGGCTTATAAGTCTAAAAATATTAAGTTACTGTATAAAAAAGTATACATTTCTAGAAAGGAAATTTGACAAGGAATCTGTTTATGCTATTGGTTTGGTTCAAAAACGACCATATTTGGTAAAAAAATAGCAAAAAGCAGTGATTTTACCTACACATGAAACGGGAAAGGTAACTAAAAAAATTGTT
>JXSR01S004571.1:79067-90767 GCA_000969725.1 Ophiothrix spiculata
AAAAATATATAGAAGCGTTTTTGAATATGTTATACTGAAAGTAGATTACAGAGCTAAAATCGTCATTGTGAATTACAGATGTACAACTATTTTACTGCATGTTTTTAAGTATTCTCTCAAAGACAATTCTTCACGAAATATTAAGGGAGCTTTTTAAAACTTGAGCAGCAGTTGACTGGAAAGTTGCTATATTTCTATACAATCACAACCACTAGTTCTGAACAGTCAGCTGTTAGTTAAACAGTTACTCAGGATTGTGTTTCCTTATTTAAAAAGATGGGTGTCTTTGTTTATATTATTTATTGCAAGCAGAAACTTTGAATTTATGGCTGATTAAAAGAACATGCTGATCACAAAACGAGGCTAGATTTACTTTGTATATGAAAAATGGGATCATTTTGAATCAAATAAATTGCTTTCCTTGCAGGAAATCTTAATATGCTTAGATATAAAAGACAAGTGATTTTAAAATATCAGTAGCTCAGAAATTTAAGAATATGAGTTGAACCATTTTTACCCTTGACATATGAAATTGTTTATAATCTCTGAGTGACTTATACTGAATGAAACTACACTAATAGTCTCATGAAGAAAACCTTTTTAAATTTTACGCGTCTTTTGCGCACTTCACACTTCTCTGGAGTGTATGATTTGACAGTTCTGTTGCAATGTGACTTGATGATCAGTTTGATTGGTTTGTTGCTCACACACGGATTTAGTCCCGCTCAGAATGAAAAGACATTTGTTTCAGATGAATGTTCTCATAAACCAATGTTTGGGTGGGAGGGTGTGTAAAATAAAATGTTAACAAACTTGACCTCATCTTTTGTAACAGGAGCAATGGTGGTTTACTTGGGCCAGTGTTCTCAGCCGACACTCTCCTTGGTAGATGGCGTCTCTGTCTGGAGCTCTTTGGTAGGGTGTTCCTAGAAGATGTTGGTGCTGAACCTGGTTCAGTTCTCAGTGAGCTCCGGGGGTTTGAAGTCAAAGAGACTCGCTTCAGAAGGGAGATGGAAAAACTACGGAATAGTCAGAAGAATGGAGACATATCTTTGGAGGTAAGAGCAATTAGTATTGCAATGTATGACATTTCTACATAACATATTCTCTTTGTGTTTTTATCAAGATGTCATTTTTTTCTTCATCTGAATGTCGTGATATAGTCAAGGTGAAAATTTACAACAGGTCAAATTCCAAATGAGGTATTTTTTGAAACATATTGAAACTCAAGTTAACTATTTTTACATGTTTGGTTGAATAACTTAATTTGATGTTTAATTTCATCCATATCAGCACTGAAGTCTCTGACATAATTCCTCTGGCAAAATTAATAACATGACAAGGATTTACAGGGTGCTGGTAACATTCATAAACAATAGGGCCTTGCAGTCTAGATATTTGTTTACATCTGTTGTGTTGCAAAGTTTAGATCCTATCATTGTAAATGACAACAATAAACCAATCCTAAGCTGGTATATTATTGCATTATTGATTTTCAAGAGCTGTCAGAATTATTAAATGCTGATTGGTTTTATTATTTTGGTTGATTAATTTTTATTGTACTTGAATTGCTCGCTGGCTGGATCAAAGGGACATTTTGGCACATCCCTGATACAAGCTCCCCACTCACTTAACAATTCATTTGTCTCTTTTGTGTATTACTGCAGTTGAACTTTTTTATTTGATTTCGCATTCCACAGGTTGAAAGAAAAAGGGAAGCTTTAATCGTCCAAACTCTAAGACAACTCAATTCCATCTACCAGAGGCGCAACAGCAGCGCAACCACGGGAAGCGGACCTCCGCTAACGGTGCAGCGGGTCAAGGTGACTTTCAAAGATGAACCTGGTGAAGGCAGTGGTGTGGCAAGAAGTTTCTACACTGCTATAGCTGAGGCATTCATGTCAACGGAAAAGCTACCTGATCTTGGAGATGCACAGATCGATAAGAAAGGTCCGCAGTATAGTAAGTCTGTTGGGGATTGTTGATCATGCATGTGTTATGCCTGATAAGTTTTATTTAGAGCTTGATCAAATTTTGCTGGGGATTTGGTAATTGCATCAGCGATGTCTGTTTTCAGAAAATTAAAATAAAAACATTTTGTGAAGAAATTATGAAAGTTTAAAATTATCAACAAATATATCAAATGTAGCACTTTTTTACATTTTAAGAAAATTTAACATTATTAAGTTAGTACCTGTATTCATATCTGTATCTAGAGCAGAAAAGAAAATATGTCAATTATTGACAAAAAAGAATATTCTTTCCATTGTGAAAGCCATGACTTGCCAAAATCCATGCCCTCGGCTAGGAAGGGAACTATGGACATCGAAGGTGGATAAGGCAGGTTTGTGTCGTGAAAGCCTCAATGTTTTAAAAACCACAGCTTAATCATAAGTCAAATTATATGTAGTATTATTTTAAGACATTATCAATAACAAATTTGTTGTGCTGTGAAGGCAAAATAACATTTTTTATTTCTTATCCGTAGGTCTAATCCAAAGACTACGCAGCCGGGAACGAGAAAGGGAACGTCAGCGTCGCAGTCACTCTGACCAGTACAGACCTGGTGGAAGTGGTCGCATGGCCCAGAGCCTAGATAGAGATCGAAACCAGCTGTCCTACGATGCCAGGCCGTTTTATCCCAGAGATGGGAGTTCTGCAGATGACAGAGCGCCAGATTATGAGCCCTTACCGCCGTCCAAACAAGCTCTTGGGGAGAGACTATTCCCAAGGGTGCTTGCTTTACAACCTGTGAGTATTTGTTCCAGATATTGTGTGTATATCGGAATTTAGGAGCAGTGGTTGTAGCCGAAATGTCTAAGCACCACAGGAATGTCAATGACAAAATTCTAAGAGCCTGAAAAATGTGTGTTTTTTGCTCACTATATGTATGGCCCTATTCACCGTTGTTTTTTGTTTTGTTTTGTTTTTTTATTTTTTTTCCACACAAATATATTGGGACCAATACAACAGTCATTTTAAAATTCTTGCATATGATTATTTGGCAGAAAATTGCTCACATTTGCTTGCCTCAAACGTTTATGTGGACTTTTACATTTTGAGAGCAAAAATTCTGAAATTAATATTTTTGACAATTTCTTCAAGTTTCAACACACAAATTGGGGCAGTAAATTTCAAAACTGGCACTAGATTGATTTTCGCTACACTGAAGGAAGCAATTTTTTGAAGTGATGTCAAAATCATATGCTTGGTTTTATTATTTTTCCTGGAATAACAAGACTGGAAATTAGATTACTCTTACATTCAACTTGTAGAGAATGTTTGTTAAGGAATTGGTGGTTTGAAAAATATTTGTCATAACTTTACCATCAAATTTATATTTATGCAATGACTTACTTCCTTGTTTTCTTGTTTTGTCTTTCAGTCCATTGCTAGTAAGATCACTGGTATGCTACTAGAACTACCGCCAGCTCGGTTACTATTACTATTATCGAGTGAGGAGACGCTACGAGAACGAGTAGATGAAGCTGTCGATCTAATCCTCTCCCATGGAAGGTAAGAAAGGACAAGTGTTGGGTTTGTGACATCTTGATTTGCCCTGATTTTAGACATAGCTGCTGATATTGATTGGTGTAGTGGCATAAAGGTGATTATTAGTTATCCCCTGTTTATTCATGCAGTATGGAAAATATCACTGGTTTGAGGTCGTAACACATGAAGCCAAAGACTGAATGTGATACTACCTCAAACCAGTGATAGTTTCCATATTGTATGAGAATAAACGGGGATAGCAAATTTATCATTCAGTATACGTGAATTTCCAAAAGCAAAAGCTTAAGTTATAGAGCATCAATTTCATTTTCATATACTTTATATATATAAAGGGCCTATTATTGTAACCAATTTCAATTATTTTTATACTTTACTAAGTTTGATTTACAGCTATGCGTGTCGTTTCTATAAGCAATGCGTATTGCATTGTGTTGTATTAAAACTCCCACGCAAGCAAAACTGCATACTGTGTGATTCAACTACGCATACAAAAGCGATACCTGAAGACTTGTAAAAGAGCTATATGATATGGGAAATATTATATTGATAATATGAGAAGTGAAAACAAAAAACAGCAATACAGAAAGTATATTTATTAGCTATTATCAATTGAAATTGCTTCTGCTTTGTCTACTGAATATAATAACTTATATCTTTAGCATGTTCTGCACACTGGAGCTGTATAGGTGGTGGTGGTGGTATAAGTCAACAGTTTACTTGATTTTTTGTATATTAATATATTGGATTGTACAAGTATACGCAAGGTGGTATCAAGTTTTAAAGATCACCCAGAAGAAATAGAGCCAGGAACGTAATTTTATTTTTGCAAAGGAAAACATTTTTACCGCTGTAAACTGACTGTCCACAGACCGCCATTGCAGAGATCTTCTATAATGAAAAACATCAATTTTGTCTTTTGCTTAAAATCATAATATTCAGGTCACCTATGTTTTATCACATCATTATGATATCATTCATTGACCAATTTCCATAAATTTGGTATCAATAAAAACGACCAGGCTATGGTATCAAACAATTAAACTTCGGTCTTGTCAACATAGATTTGCTATGCACTGCAAGCCATCAATACATGGGCTTTTTCACGCCACTTGTTTCAATATTTTCCATAAAGGTTATGTGATTAGGGGATAGGTGTCTGGCATCAACTGCCGTCTGTAAAGAAAGTAAAAGATACTTTTGAGGTCAATTTTGCACCGTAATGTACATAGGGATAAGTAACTATTTTTACAAAATTATATCAATATTATAGCTCTTTTCCGTTTGGGTGACCTATAAACTTTTCTGATTCCCGCTCGTAAGTATGTAATAATGATTGATATATGACTAACCCAGAGTTTTGTCCAAACATTTAATCCCACCATTATGTCACCAGCAGAGAGGAGAGCCAGTCTGATAGTAACATCCTAGACTTAGATATCTTCAGTCTATCAGACCGAGCGTCAAACAGTGCTTCCAGTGTGGATAGAGCAAACAACGAGAAGAACAAACCGCCGCTGGATGAGGCGTCACGCAGCGTGGACTCCGAGAAGGAAGATTTGGAGGAATCCGTCGTGGAAAGTGATAACGAACCCCTGTTTTTTCAGCCTGGCAAGCGAGGGTTTTATACGCCCAGACCGGGGAAGAATAGTGCAGATAGACTGAATTGTTTTAGGAATGTTGGAAGGTAAAGAAAGAGATGTGTTTATTTGTTTATAGCAAAAATTTATTTGTTTATAGCAAAAATAAAGTGATATTTCCTGTAATAATTTAAATCAATTGTTTCAATTGTTGCAGTGACAAAACGAAGGAATGGCAAGCTCAAAATACAATTTTGTTGTTCTATGACAACTGCTATGTAAATAACTATATGTAAGTTGCTTCTGGCAAAATGAGCGGAAATTCGCGAATGAAGATTTTAGAGTAAAAATATGGTTAAAAGGTGGAATTTCGTTTTTCGACATAAAACACATCCATGCATAAGTAAAACTATATCTCGAGTTTCGAAGGTCAGTTATGCTGGAAAGTGCAATTAATCACGATTGATTGATCTCATTCCATATCATCATCCAAGGATTGCTATAAATATTCTTTTTTACCTAGAACAATCCGCGACTGGAATTCATTACCACAGAACATTTCATCATAGAATCGGAAACCTTCAAGACAACATTAACCCAATTTTTTCAAGACTAAGCAGGAAACCACAAAAGCAGATCACCCACATCCTGGCCGTTTGGCTAGCGTGGTCAGTATTTATACTGAAGACTGCTATCATACACTGTAGTAATTAGTGATTTTAAAATTGATTGCAGCAATTTTTTATTACCAGATTTTCATTGGAATGCCTTGTATTTTGATCTCTGAATGGAGAATGAAGGGTGTGACATATTATATCATTCAAAAGCTGAGATTATAGGGAATTAAAATAGACAATAAACTCAGTTTTGAAATTTGTGACTTTAAGTTTCCACTAATTTGGCAGAGCACCCCTCATATAAACAATTGAAAGATTTCTATCAAGTTTTCCTTCTGCAGCTAACAACCATAGCTTAAGAGTTCAGTTAAGATTTCCTTTGTGGAAACAAATTAATGAATGAGAAAGCATACAATTGTTCCATGAAAAGGGCATTTACAATTCTATGTTGAATTGGTTACTTTAGATCAAGACCTTATTTGCAAAATGCAACTCTTAATGATACATATTTCTGATAGACTTAACTATGTACTTTTGTTTGTGTTTATTTCTACAGAATTTTAGGTTTATGTTTACTACAAAATGAACTCTGCCCTTTGACCCTCAATAGACATGTCATCAAATATCTTCTAGGAAGACCGGTAAGTTTTTGGGACAAAACAGTTGTAGAAATAATAAAAAATGTAACAAAGGAAAGGAGATTATCCAACAAAGGTGATAACATTTGGTTATATAATACTAAAATGAACAAATCCCTCCTTAAGATATATTTTGTAAATTTTTATCAAGGTTTGCTATCAACAATTTCCATATTTGCGAAGAATAGGAATGCTTATGAATGTTAATTCCAAAGGAATGTTTTAGTAATATGTGATATGATGGTCAGAGTTTTGAACAAAAACCTGTATACTAACAAACAGTATTTAATGTTTATATGTGACCCATCATATCAATATGTACTTTAAAGACAAAGTTTCACTCCGCTAGTTCTCCCTTGGTGAACTTGCAAGGGAATTTGCCAATAGCAACATTTTTCAATGTGAATTTTGTTGGGTATGTCATCAACTAAGCAGGTGTAAAGATCATAACCAGGTCATGGGTCGTTGAGTGAGGCTTCCTTTTTATGCTCGGCAAAGTATATTATGCGATTACGGACCATTGAAGCTGAGCATAGTAAAAAATAGAGTCCAAGGTTGAATTTCTAATTTCAACAGAAACCTTACCTTCGAAGTGTCTTCTATCGTATTAGTCGGGTTACCACTTCTAATAGATAAGAAAATGCCTGGGAAAATGTGTTAAAAACCAAGAAAAAAATCCCCTCTCCATCCAAGTTTTACTCAGTACAAAAACTTTAAACTCACTTTTTCTCAGAACTATTGTTTTTAAAATCAACCAAATGCCTTTTACCAATTTGGATGTAACTTTGTAACTGAACATCCAATAACCAAAAGCAAGGTGTCATTTTTTTCAAGTTTAAAATCTAAACTTTCAGATAAGACCAAAATATCAGTTTTGATTTTGGGACCCTTAAGGTAAGGTACCTTCAGTACCCTCAGTATGGCAGGTCACATATTCTATTTTAATGAAAATCTCAACTCTGTTCTCCCCTCTTCCAGGTTGGCTGGCATGATCTAGCCTTCTATGATCCTGTCCTGTATGAGAGTTTAAGACAGCTGCTAGTAGACAAAGAGAAGGAAGATGCTGATACAATATTTACAGCATTGGAGTTGAGTTTCTGCATTCAATTAAGTAAAGAGGAAGGTGGCAGCCAGGTGGAGCTTATGCCTCAAGGGGCGGAGACTAGGGTGACACCATCTAATGTTTATGCATATGTCAAGTGGTATGCAGAGCATAGAATGCTTACTGTAGCACAGAAAGCACTGTCTGTAAGTAGCAAAATTTTAATAGTTTATGGTTTTTATGTAGAATATTGAGGGAAGCCTAACCCCAAACAAAAAGCATCACTTAAAAGGGAAAATTGGAAAGAAACAGCAGGGAAAGTAAAGATGGTGTATGTTCTCATTCCTCTTGTAATTTAAGATATCAAAAATCTCGCATGTATTACTAAGGTCAACTGTCAGATGTCTGTTACATATCATATTTTTAATGTATAAAATGTGAGCCAAAAATCTAACTTTTAAGGTGGTTTTTTTTTTGTTATTTGGTAGTAAGAATTATTTTTAAAAGGAATATACTGACAGAGTGACCCTTACAGGAAGGTCTTTTCAACCGAAAAGCAGGGTTTTTTCCACTTTATATGAATGTTGTTATTTTCATACTCTGACAATCCAAGTTTACAAGCAGTTTTAGTTTTTGGTTGATTTTTCAATCAGATAGATTAATACATAGCTGGTGTTCATAATAAGAATGACTATCAGTTTATTTTATAAGTGGCATAAAGAATTGATATTTTTATCTTTATTTGTGTCCTAATTGTGCTTGCAGGCAATGCAAGATGGTCTACATGATGTACTACCTAAAGGTGCACTAGAGGGTTTGACTGCAGAAGATTTCAGGTTACTAGTCAACGGTTGCGGCCATGTCAATGTGCAGACACTGATTAGCTATACAACATTCAATGATGAAACTGGTATGTGGTCTAGGGAAGCAGGTGATATTTTTGTAAAGGGATTTGTGTAATTATAAAGGGACTAGTTACAATTTTTAATCCCAAATTAAATTTTGTTCACACCTGTTGGTTTTGATATATTTTTGAGGTTAACTCCCAAATATCATGTTGAGTTGTTATTTCTATATTTACAGAAATAAAGGCTAGTCCCCTTAATTTGTTATGTTAAAATCATTTAATTTGCAAGCTATGAGACTGCCAATATATTTTAATTGTAACCAATTATTTAAGCTGCTATATCCAAAATATCTTCAGTAATAAAGGATTGATTAGACTCAGGAACAATGTTCAGTACAATGTCCAATTTATCCAACTGTTTTTCCTGGTGAATTGAAGAGCTTGGCTATCATTTGATTAGTTGTGTGTAAATGTCTCAATTCCGAGTGTTTTGGAGTTCTTTTAACATGTTATTATTTATTTCTTGACTTTACAGGTGGTGACAGCCATACGGGTGAAGGCAGCGAAAAGCTGACCAGATTTAAACAGTGGTTTTGGAATATCGTTGAAAAAATGACCAATCAACAAAGACAGGATCTGGTAAGAATTATCAGTGTAACTTGAAAAATAAAATGAGCACTTCTATCATTGTCCCAAATGATAAACAATTTGAAATTGTTGCCACTAGGATATAAAAACATTCTAGGTGCATTTTAAGACTAATTGTATTTAATACCAAATTTCAACTTTTCTTTTAAATATATTGTTTTGAAATATTGTCATATAATAATTAAAATTCACAAAACAGTACTATTAAATCAATACTTTTCACAAACTTTGTGGATGCTTGAGAAAAGAAAATGTTCCTAGTGTCAAAGTTCAAGGACCCCATTTTATATCAAATATACTTAAACAATTTAGCGATATTCAGGTACACCCTTACAACTAAGTACATGTACCAATCTGGGGTGACAACATACCCTATTAAAAATCTGTATGTTTTTTCAGTTTGGCATCCCAAAATGCTTAAAGTTGTGTCCTTTGTGAAAGCATAAATTACATGTAGACAAAATTTGCTGATGAAACTACTCTTTGTGCTGTAGATGGACTTTTTCTATTTGTAGGATGGATTAAACCAAGATCTATATTATTAACCAAGAAATGGTTTTAAATGTTTTTCTAATTTACCTCCACCCTTTCCATCTTTTACAAACAGGTATATTTCTGGACATCTAGCCCTAATCTACCAGCCAGTGAAGAAGGATTCCAACCCATGCCGACAATAACAGTGAGACCCCCTGATGACAACCACCTACCCACAGCCAATACATGCATCTCACGGCTATACATACCGCTATATAGCTCCAAAGCCATCTTAAAAAAGAAACTATTATTAGCAATCAAGACCAAAGCTTTTGGCTTTGTATAACCTTCAGTAATATAAAATCTTCATAAGTGCAAATGTAAGCTGAAAATCCTTTAGTTATTTTTCCTGTCGATTATAATATCGATTAAAAAGTGTAATGTAAATATAGGGGGTGAAGTTGAACAAGCGTTCAACTCTATTGTTTTAATCAGCATCAGATAAGGTGTGGAAAATTGACATGTGTTTATCTATTGGACATAGGGTCATTTCGGGGAAGTTCACTCTCTCGGGGAAGTTCACTCTCTTAGATTTCTTAAATTCATGAAAACATCTCAACATTGAGTTGTGCATATAATGATGAACATTGAGGGCAGCCACAGTTCAAGTTGGGTCATCATCATCGTCATCATCAACATGAATAGTGAAAGAACTTAATAGTATCTAGTAACATGTATCTATTACGAACTTACCCGAAGAGTGAATTTACCCGACTGCAATATGCATGCTAGTGTGGCGACATGGTGAACTTATCCTAGGGGTAGTGAACATACCCTACCAACTCGGTAGAACAGTTTTTGTCTTTTTCCAACAAGTTAGGTGGTAAATATCTATTTTGAACCTATGAGGTGCTTCCCTAATATAGATAGCACCCCTGAATCATCCAAAATATATTGTTTGTTAAACACATTGAAGAAAATTGTATTTTAATGATAGGGCTTTTAGAAATGGAGCGAACTTCCCTGAAATGACCCTATGTCCTAATATGTACAATTTTCTAGAAATATGTTGAAAACTAGAGAATTTTAAACCTTTAGGTGCATTTGGTGCTGGTTGAAATATAAGATTACTGTTAGATCATGTTATGGAAAGAAAAGATAATTTTGTTCAGAACAAAGGTTATTTTGTGTGTAAATAGAACTGTGAGTGTGGTGGTATTGGAGTGATGTTAAGATATAGAAAAAAGAATATGAAATGATGTGTACCAAAAAGTGCACCTGCTCTTAAGCTGAATTCATACTTGTGATGCATTGCGTTTGGAAACGCAAGGAGCATGTGTACCAGTGATGTGTACATTGTAGTTTTGAGCTGAAAATTCAATGCAAGCATGTTCCGTGCATTTCCAAACGCAATGCATCACGAGTATGAATTCAGCTTTACTGGTTTTGAAATGAGTTGTGTTTTTACCAAGTAGATGAGAAATTCAGAACATGGAAGCCTTTATCAGTTCAGTTCCTTTTTATTATGTTTGACTTGTAACTGAAATTAGTCAGGACTGTAACATTCTGAGAATGAACATGGTATCATAAAAAATTGATAAGAAGAAACTAAAATTTGCTTGGAACTCAATAACTTTTTAGAATCTAGAAATCAATGTCCATGTTCTGTTTTTCTCAAATTGTTGATTTTTTTTTTAATGTTACCCAAAATAGGTCAAAAGTGACCATTTGTGCACAAAATCAGCAGAAATAGCCACTTTTGGGAATATTTCAAAAACTAAAATACAAATAAAAAAATTGAGAAAACCGACCCTGGATATTGGTTTCAAGATTCTAAACAACACTAAAAAATTTTACTTACAGTATTTTTGAGTTTTTCCGCTTACATTGTTTTAGGAGCACTATCCTGGTTTGCGTGAAAATCAACTTGTTCACGCACATATTTACAGCGTGTGATTGGTCGAATTAGTGCGCGCTACACTCAAGTTAAACGATGCAGTACACAGGCAAACTTGAATAAAAATACTGTAAGCAAATTTTAGTTGGGCTTTCCAGAATTTCTTGGTGCCAAAAATATGTAGGCCAAAATCGTGCAATTTGGTAAAAACCAACATTACCATCTTATTCAGCTTGCAATACGCTTCTGGACGATTCCAAAGTAACGTTTGTGACCGAAAAATTGGGGGGAAAATCACTTTCAAATGGCTACTGAACCTAGCATAAACATTATATCCACAAGGTTGTTGTTTATAATGGTACTCACTGATGGGGCCCAAGACATGAAGGTGTTTAGAAATTAAATTAATTGCCAAAAGTCCTGAATAAAGTTCATGTAATGTTTGGT